>REGM01000012.1:1263511-1347156 GCA_004194415.1 Aurelia aurita | reverse complement strand
ATTACTATTCAAGGAATGACGTAGATTAGTTTAAGTTAAAAGAGAATTAATTGCTCATTATAAAGGGCTATTGAATATTCAGTCATGGCTATATAAAAGTCAATCCTATAAAAACTGTCTATTCAAAAACAAAACAAACAAATTCATTCAATCCAATCTTGTGTCCCCCCGGGGGGGGGGTACATAACATGTTGATAGTACGGGTATGTGCCGCCCATATAGGTGGGTTTTTGGGCCCAAAATTATCTACACAAGGGTCATTTTTCGGCAGATTTTCCATAAACATGGGTCGGTTTGGCTGAAATCGCCAAAAAATGGCTAAAGATGGGTGGTTTTCCACCAAAATTCATCATAAAAGTGGGTGGCTTTCTGAAAACCGGGCAGCAGACCCCCGTCCATTCACAAGTCATGCCCCCCCCCCCCGGGCTTGTGTCATGCAGTCATGAAATCTTGAAATAAAATCTTGAATCATGGCTATTGAATATTCCGTCTGACTGTGGATTATCGTCGAAGGAAGCTGTACTCTAACTATGTTTACACCAACAAATTCAGTGATCATATAATTTCACCATCTTTCAGTCATCAGTTTTGCCTTTTATCAATGGCTGAATAATCAGGGCAACAGAACAAGTTTTCTTCGAAGTTAAAATCAAATTCACACGCCTTTCACGCTCGTCTTCTTCCAAATTTTCGTTGCTTAGGACATTGCAGATGTCTAGGACGTAGGGGAACAGTTGATAAACAACAGACTTTCCTGAACCAGTTGGCTGTGACACGACAACATCCCTTCCTTGTAACAAGCCCAGCAGCGCCTCGAATTGATAATCTCGCAGCTGTTCTATCTTTAAGACTTGTTTCGCAATTTCTACCGACTTATTTTGGATTGAAATATTCTGAATAATCGCCACTTTACTTCGAGCTTCCGCCATATCGAGAATTCATGAAAGCTTCCCCTACCTATCCTCATGAAAGCTTCGTACTTTAACTATCCCCTACCTATCCTATCCCCCTGTCTAAAATTGCCTCTCTCTCAAGATCGATTTACTTTTGTCTTCTGGCATCTTTGATTGGCTAGATTTAACTTCAAAAGCTACCGCGGCGGTCAGAATCTTGACCGCTAGCAATTAAAAATCTCATTAATATTCATGAGGGTCCAACATTTACAAGTCTCTTTCGCTGCCCGTTCCGCTCGCTCCACCTCCGCAGCTCACTGACCTCCGCAGCTCACTGCTGACCGAGTAGGCCCGAACAAGATAACGAACGAGACTTGGAGCAAGTCTACATTTCTGCTGAGTCTTCTATCTTGGAATCTTGGAGTTGTTCATCCTGTGGTTTTATGGTTGATTGATTAGAGAACAATAGGGCGCAGCGAAGGTGGCATAAATTAACCTTATACGACAGTTAGCTTCGCTGGGGGTGAGAATAGAACCTCTCCTTATGTTCAGCTCCGACTATAAAAGCCAAATCATTTTGATCAAGGTGGCTGCCAAGTAGCCACGAAAAAGAATCCTCGTGTGAAAACCTTCTCAGAACGAAATGTCTGCATCAAATCCTGTTGTAAGTATCCTAAATTTTACCTAATGTTATGATTGACTTGTTGGGTGAAAATTTTGTATCAAATTTAACGCTGATTTCGTTATATTTCAGCCAAGGCTGTACAGAACAGTCGTCGACGAGGTCGTGAAAAATGTCAGGGAAGCGTTCTTGAACGAAGGAGTTGATGAGCAAGTTCTTTTGGAACTAAAACAGGTAAGTTTTTAGTTATTTGTTAGGTGAAATATTTGTAAAGAGCATTGATTCGCACTGGGATCGACGACAAGAAACAACTGGCCGGCTGGTGTATTTGAAAGGCTGCATTGTTTTGGACTAACAGTCCCGCTAACAGTATGCTAAATTTCATTTTCTTCGTCGCTTTTCACGCCTGAATTTGTGTACGACTCGTAAAAAACAATTCTGTAACATTTGTAGAAGCTTTTTCGGTAGAAATCTGCCGCAAAACTAGTCAAAACAGTGCGTTATTTGAGTGTATCTTTCCCTGCTTTCTCGAAGCGTCTCCTTCGCTTTGAAACTCACCGCGAACTGGAAGCCATATTTATAGAAATGTTATTTGGTGCAAAGCATCATGGGAGTCGGAAATCGAAAATTGATGACGTCTTTCCGGGTAAGGTGGTAGCATTCAGTTTGATTTGTAAACAGACTGCCGATCACCGGCAGGTAACCAGGAATTTGAAAGATGCACCCTTGGTGGGCAAAATGGACGACAGGCTAACTAGATTTTTGGCAGAAACAAGAACTTGATGGAAAATCATGGAGAAATATGCAAGAATGACATTAACTCGTTGACCCCGGAAAGTCTGTAAATTTCACTGGATGGCCTAAGTATGCTTTCCATCGTAAAAGTCACAATTTTAGTAGTGAAAATATTATTGAAAAATGACATCATTGATTTTAGTATCTTTTGCATAGGGACAAAATTAGGCATTGCAAAAATGTGTGCATTTGCAGCTTGCACTGCATGTTCGTCCCCTTTTCTTCCTGCTTCCTGCACTGCACTCAGCGGTGGAAAGATAATTTTCTTCCTGCTAGCCAACAAACAGATGGACACAAAGTTTACTGCACGGAAATTTTAACTTTTCCGTGTCTAGTATTTTAATAATTCTGATATTGTGAACATGCTTATTTTTTCCACCCCTGCCAGCACAATTTGCTTTAACAATAGCCTATTTTTTATAGCAATAGCCTTGATCTAACTAAAAATAATGGTTTCTTATTTTTGGACCCACTGGACTTTAATCTTGAATTGTTTTTTTTTCAGTTATGGGAAAGCAAGCTCTTGCAGTCAAGGGCCATTGATTTTATGCCAGCTGATGCCTCTGTCAGAATGAATTTGACGTATCCTCATGCAATGCCTGTTTCAAATGACCAAAGTAGACCCCAAAAAGTTACTGTCGCTGGACAACTGGTTGGGACTGATCCAGGAACTGGCCAAATGGTCTACGTTAGCCATCATCCAACGTTAGCAAATGTTCAACAACTGGTATGTTTGAGGCAATATTTATCACTTTGAAGAAGACCCTCAAACCCCTGAGAAGAGGGTACTTTCTTAATTATCTATGATTGCTACAATCTTGGTCAAAATACTTGGGACAAATCATGCAATTGCACTTCTTCGGCCTTTGATACTGTGCCCCCCGCTCCCCTGTTTCAATGTTGCTTGAATCAAACGCCACTCAACCCAGGCAACATTAAATTAGGGGGAGGGGGGATCAGAAAGTCCTAAATGTGAAATGTACGCACGTTTTCATCTTGAAATTTTAGGAAACATCTCAGCAGCACTGAAATTTGCCCATGTGCATGTCCCAGCTTATTTTGGCCAAGATTTTATAGATCCAGAGTAAATCAGGTCCAATCATTAGATGTTATAATAAAAATTTCATAAAATAAAAAACAATTTTCTTTTCCCAAACACTTATGAACAATAAAAGTGCTAAAATAGCAACGGGCTTTTTCACTCTACAGTTAAAATAACTAAAGGCGTAAAATGAATTTTTTCTTTCATGTTACATTTTACTGATTCATTTGTCTAAAATTGAAATTTATAGAGCGCACCAGCCGCACAAGCAGCCCTTGCAATTCAAGGAACAAGTGGGGTATCAACTGCCACAGGTGCCTCAGTACAGCATATCCAAGCAAATCCCCAACAGAGTGCCCAACAAAAACAACAGCAACAACAATTACAGCAAATTCAAATACAACAGTATCAGCAATATCAACGACAACAGCAACTGCAACAACAACATGGAAAGAACATTCAGCAACAAAGCCTTCAACAACAACAACAACATAGCAAACTTGTTCAGGCTCAGCAGCAACAACAACAACAACTTCAACAACAACAGCAGCATGGGAAAAACATTCAACAGCAGCAACTTGTACAGCAGCAGCAACAACAACAGCATGTCCAACAACAACAGCAACAGCATATTCAGCAAACTACTGGTCTTCAGGTGGATGCATGCTTTGTATAGCATCTTTGATTGTCTTTCTTTGCAGAGGTTATTAATCCAGTTAGGGGATGGGAAAACAGTGTATGCCGAGAACAAATTAGTACCAATCTAGAATTGAGGCCAATCGATGCAGAAGTTGTTCTCTACAACATATCCGAAATCCACACAAATCCACACAAATTTTCAGGGGGATATTTCATTTTTCTTATATACTTCTTTGAAAACCTTAGAAAATGTTTAAATTTGAATTTTTTTTGACAAAATCGGACACGATGATGAGGAAGATCTTGATTAGTAGATTCCGAAATTGTACTTGTTTGTCAAATTTGGTCATGTCATTGGTGGGTTATGACAGGTTAAACTTTACTGCCCCTTGGAAATCAATCATTATTTGTGAATGAAATTTCTATGTATCCCTTGCCTGTTACATATGTGCATGTAGACTTGCCCCAAGTCTATTTCATGAAGTCCTTCCGACCGATCCCTTTTCCATAGTTCCCGGATCCGCCATGACTTCATGAAATAGACTTGGGGCAAGTCTAATGTGCATGTCAATTGGTCTGTGCAAATGTCAAATTATCAATTAGTGTCTTTGTTTATTCCAGGTACTGCAAGGAGAGCCTGCAACGACTTGTAAGTATCCTACAAATTGTGTTGCCTTCTTCTTTCTTCCATCTTTTAATCTTATTTTGAATAAGAGCCATTTCGTAACATCATGATGACAGCAGTGAAATCAAGATATATCTCAGTGATGCAAGTGCCCCTTACTTAGATTATTCATGATGTACATTGTGTCATTCTTCCTAGTGTTTGGGCTGAGTGCAAATTCAAGAGGCCCTAGAGTCATTTATACACAACCAGTGCAACCACATCAACAGAATCAGAAACAACGGATTCTAGCTTCGAAGGTATGATTTTATAAAACTGTATACAAAGATACATAGTTGGTCAAAAGAGCTCCCTGTACATTTCTAGATATTTTGGAAGAGTTAAAAATTGTTTCTCGAGATTTTTGAAGAGTTGTTTACACACCTCCGGAAGGTCTATATGGCCCACTGAAAACAACAACGTAACTAGTATTGTCAGGAGGTTATGTTATTTGTAAGCATGATTAATTTCGAAGTCTATGTATATGACATTCTATTTAAATTGAACAATTAGGGCACACGATGACCCCTTAAGAAGCAACGATTTTTAATTAATTTAACTACTAAAACGAGTTGCAACAGCTGTGAACAAGTTAAGCAAGGAATGATGGAGAGAGGTAAGACAAAGAGACGGAACAGAAAACGTCACGAGAAAGAAAGAAAATAGGGAATTCTTTTAATTGTATTCGTTGCCGAGAGCAAAGAGCTTGATGAATTCATATCAACTTAACCTCCTTGATGATGAAAGGAAGTGAAATATGGTCATCTCCTTTTTGGATGAAGATGACAAGGATTAAGCACGCAATTTGTTATTAGCAAACCATGCAGGTGCTGCTTCTCAAATGCAGATAGTTTCAAAACAATTACGTGCATCATCGTTATCTTTGATTAAATGTCGAGAGAGCTAACAGCAGGGAGAAAAGCAGAGTCTGGGATGTTTTTCAAGCATTAACGTCATTCTTGACAAATATATCTAACCATATTTCACGGCCTTTTATTTGGAATCTGGCTCTCATTGAACTTGTTGACAAATCAAAGTTGATTTTCATATGGTCGCTGGGTATTTTCTTTGCAAATAGTTGACAACAGAAAGGACTGGAACTTTCCGACAGTTGCCTTTGGTGGGCCTTGGGCCTTAGGTTGTCAATGACATAGGCCTTAAGTGTTTATTCCATCGATGTCAATTGCCTGAAAATCGTTTTCGCAAATATCCTGCAAATTTTAGTTGCCGTGTAAAAGTTACACAATAAGCAGATCTAAATTCATAGAACTGCCGCTATAGATCTGTTTGTAGGTCCAAGAGCTTGTTGTTGGATGTTAAAAATAGGTATTGTATCAAGCTTAGGCCATTGCCTCTCTTTTTAATTTACTCATATTTTTCCGATTTAGCAAATAATTCAAGTTGATGGGCCAGGCGACAGCAGCAGTGATGATGATGATGAAAATTATGATGAATATGACCAATATCCAATCAACGTCGAATCACGTGACAACATCGATGGAGATGACGGCCCGGAAGAAGAGGCAAGTTTCATGAAATTTATTCAGTAGTAGGCCTTTTATCAATGTTTTAAACCAACTTTATCGCCTGTTTAAAAACTGTTTGATTTCAGTGACGCAAGAGTGTTTGATGGCATCTTTGCTTTTCCAAAAACAGAATCTTTGCCTTTCATTTTCATACAAGATGCAAGTTTTTATTGCTGGAGCAAAATCCTACTCTCTCGGCTGAAGGGCTACTTTTTTATTCGGATTTTCTGATTCGTAGGAAGGAGAATCGCTGAACACTGATGACGACATTTCAGATGAGGATCCTACAGACCTTTTTGACACAGAGAATGTTATTGTCTGCCAATACGACAAGGTAAATTGTTTGTATTTTGCAAAATCTTGTCTGGCCTTTTATTAGGACGGTGTTTCGTTATAACACTTAAGAAGAAATATACTTCTACTAAAAGACTTCATTAAGCAGCTGCTGCCAATGCTTATCGAAAATATTTTAGCAACTGCCTTTCAATTTGTTTTCGACGGAAGAGATTTATGGCCGAAGGAAACTTTATTCATTGTAAACAAGCTCTAAACCAAACGATGCAATGTAAGAACAACTGTAATCCATTCACAACAACCAAGATTTGTTTGTGAGCATCCTTGTGCGGAAATGGCGCCTTCATCGTTGCATTTGTAGTTGGCATCCATGTTTCGAGATCGCTGGCCGTAACAAAATAACTGTAGTATTTGCAGCTTACAAGAGGCGGTGGGTTGCCTTGAATATTGTTTTTCTAGATAGTTTACCAACAACGATATCTATCTTGTTTTATCTATTCATGCAATGTTTTTCCTTTTACACAGATCGCTCGAAGCAAGAACAAATGGAAGTTCTATCTAAAAGACGGAATCATGAATCTGAAAAATAAAGATTACGTATTCCATAAAGCGAATGGAGAATCAGAATGGTGAAAATGTAAATAAAGAATAGATGAATTGGACAGAATGATGTGAATAGTTCCGAATCCTATTCTGAATCACCGTCTACCTCCAGAGTGCGAATTCACCTGCTAATGCTACTGGATGCGTAATCCGTCCAATATGTGTAATCCATCAGGCATCAGATGTTGTTTCTACTGCCATTTGCCACGTCTCAGGCGTTAGTATTATAGCTATAGATTGTTACGCGGCGATTGCAACGGGATGAAAAGGTTAACAAACGTGCTTTCTCAACATTAATTCAGAAATACCTGAATGGATGGATTTCACGAAAAGACGGATTATGCATTTTGTAGCATGCCAGCCACTTCCAAGTCCAGCTTACGGATTCGAAATTTGGAGCTTTCCTAGGTCAAGATGGACAAAAAGGTGCCAAAGAGGGACAACAAAATTTAAGTGTTTGATGATGCAGGTACAGATTTATTGTTGATAACCAAAACTGATAGTTATTTAGCTTTTGCTCAAGAGCAATGGTAATAATCTTTTTGCTTTGCAAGAAGCACGGTTTGGAACGAATTGTTTGTGGTGGTGATTATTGGCTAGTATCTTTATTTAGATTTATTATATGAGTCCCAGTTATCGCTTTCACGACGATTTAGCCCGTCTTAAAACTATATGCAGCCGTCGGTGTGTTATGTCTTGTTTTGAGGAATTTAAAAATCGGTCACAGCCCAACGAAACTGTGTGTTCTTATTCTTTTCGAAGAGGTGATAAAAAGGTCTATCTTCTTAAATAGTGCCGCAGTATTAAGGTAAATTTGGTGGAAAATTGATAGTGTGAAGCTCTTGATGTATTTTAGGATAGAGAACTAGTTGGTAGTAGTTGCATGTGTTTGAGAGCGCTGTGCGTTCCTCGTGTAGCATCTAATGATGTCGTACCTTGCATAAATTGTAAGCACTGTGCCCACTGCAACTTAGATTGAATAGATTACATTGTTTTAAAGATGAAATAAAATGAAGTCGGTGTTCCCAAGCAGCACATTATTTTTGTGTTGTTAACAAGGCAAAAACACTCATCGTTGATTCAGCATCGAACATCCCCTCTAACCAGTTTCCCTTTCCTGAAAAATTTCCAGAAATTCTGATAAGTACAAGATATCATCTATCCCAGGGGGGACACTCAGCACATGCACATACGGGGAGGTAAGTCCGATATTTTTGGGTTATAATATTGCCGAAAGTGATATTTTTGGGTCCAAATCAACTGAAATTATGGCCATGATATTTTTTTGTATCAAATATAGATATATCTGATATTTTTAGGTTCTTTAAAGGCAATCCTGATCTCAATTTGCATTGTTTCAGGATATTTTATGTTCGCTTACAGGTGTCAACTATAAAATGAGCTGATATTTTTGGGTTGCAATGAAGATGAACTGATATTTTTGGGTTGCCTGAAAATATCTCGGACTGACCTCCCCGTATGTGCATGTGCTGAGTGTCCCCCCTGGGNGTCCCAGTTATCGCTTTCACGACGATTTAGCCCCCCGTCTTAAAACTATATGCAGCCGTCGGTGTGTTATGTCTTGTTTTGAGGAATTTAAAAATCGGTCACAGCCCAACGAAACTGTTTGTTCTTATTCTTTTCGAAGAGGTGATAAAAAGGTCTATCTTCTTAAATAGTGCCGCAGTATTAAGGTAAATTTGGTGGAAAATTGATAGTGTGAAGCTCTTGATGTATTTTAGGATAGAGAACTAGTTGGTAGTAGTTGCATGTGTTTGAGAGCGCTGTGCGTTCCTCGTGTAGCATCTAATGATGTCGTACCTTGCATAAATTGTAAGCACTGTGGCAATGCAACTTAGATTGAATAGATTACATTGTTTTAAAGATGAAATAAAATGAAGTCAGTGTTCCCAAGCAGCACATTATTTTTGTGTTTTTAACAAGGCAAAAACACTCATCGTTGATTCAGCATCGAACATCCCCTCTAACCAGTTTCCCTTTCCTGAAAAATTTCCAGAAATTCTGATAAGTACAAGATATCATCTATGCAATAGAATCTAATGTACCGTAGTAGTCTAGAAAATTGAGTTATTATTGATCGAAAAAAGATTGTCGAATTTATTTCTTTGTTTTTCACATCTGTTAGGTATCTTGTGTCCTGAGGAGTGGTTTTCCTCAATGTAAGTTAAGGTAACTCTGCTTCCCGCTGTAGTGAGTTGCGCAAGGTGTCGTTTTGCAAAACAACCTTCCTCAGAAATTAGTTAATGTTACCTAATTTCTCAAATATTATAAGGTCTGTCAAAAAACTAAGTCGTTCTTCATAGTCTTAGCAATCGAAAGAAAAAAAGACATGTAAATCACAATCTTTCTCTCTTCGCAAATTTATTTCCAAAACTTTTCCATGGCTTCAAAAGAGCCAATTTATCTCAAAAACTAGTCCAAAATACTTTTGTTATTCGCTCTTTCTTTAGTTTGGGCGTTTCTCTACAGATTTGCCAAGATTGAGCCGAAAATCTAGGCTACATTTTCCTCAATCGAATCTTATGTTTCTATTTTCTTTTCGACAACGAAATGATTTTGCAGTTTCGATGAAGAGATAACGAAATCTCGTTAGCTAGTNTATAAGGTCTGTCAAAAAACTAAGTCGTTCTTCATAGTCTTAGCAATCGAAAGAAAAAAAGACATGTAAATCACAATCTTTCTCTCTTCGCAAATTTATTTCCAAAACTTTTCCATGGCTTCAAAAGAGCCAATTTATCTCAAAAACTAGTCCAAAATACTTTTGTTATTCGCTCTTTCTTTAGTTTGGGCGTTTCTCTACAGATTTGCCAAGATTGAGCCGAAAATCTAGGCTACATTTTCCTCAATCGAATCTTATGTTTCTATTTTCTTTTCGACAACGAAATGATTTTGCAGTTTCGATGAAGAGATAACGAAATCTCGTTAGCTAGTGCCCAGTCTCAACACTCCTGTGAAATGAGCAGATGAGCTGTTATTGTTGTGCAATCGAAGCTATCTTGCCGAGAAATTCAAAACCACACCAGATGGTGATATCTAATTCAATTCAAACTAAGCAAATTTTTATGTTCTCTTTTTTCAAAAGTTTTCATCAGATGTTTTCCAAAATCACATGAAAGGTTTCAGTGTTTTGTTTTATTTCCTTGGTAGCATGTCTAGAATATTTCTGTGGGCAGGACATTTTAGAACGTAGAGCTTCGTTTGCAGGTTTCCAGGCTCATAACGAAAAACAGTTTCCAAGCAGCAAATGAATCGTAAACAGAGCGAGCCAAGGCAAGAGAGGTGGTCTAAAGCGAAGCTACTAGAATTATCAGAAAGACTGGGAGGTTCAAAGGCAAATATTTCTTTTTCTCCATAACGTTTTGAGCTCAACACAGTAAAATTCAAAGAGGTTTACCTCGATCAAAGGTATACGACTGTCTCTTGATAAAAGCCTTATCAGAACAACAAGAGAAGAGGATTTGTTATAAAGAAACTCGACAGTGTGTGAACTGTGGTAAAAACAGAGATTAAACTAAACTGGGAAATTAATTTATCGACGTCGGCAAGATTGGCAAATCTAATGAGAAAGAAGGTGCTTTTTGTTGCGAAAATCAATTTAATGTAATCTCTTGGTTTTTTATGATTCGACATTGTGGCTGATTGTTGCTGCGGTAGGAGTTTATCTGGCTTCCTTTCCTGGTACAAGAAGCAAATTGTGAACAAGGTCTCGACCACGCTGAGCATTTAATTCAGAGTCTAAAAGGGTTTTAGCTGTAAATAAAGCAGATAGTCAAGGAAGAAATGACCAGCAAACAAGCTCCGAGAAGATCATCGACAAAATCAACATCCCGAAGTCCAAAACAAAGCCACACTAAACGAGCAGCGACAGCCAGCAGTTATGGCAGCTTCTCGTCTACTTCTGTCACCTTAGATGACCGCTGGACGCTACCAGGTTATACAACTCGCAAACCAAGAAAATCGAAATTGCCTAGGCCTTTAAAAAATCCAAGGACGTACCAACCGCGCTATTTATCATCCATGGAAGAGCAAATTTTAGCACAACGATTGAGTAAGATTCCGGAAAGGTGGCAGGATGGATATGGCGAAGAAATCAAACAGAAAAGATTGTTCAAAGCGAGGAAAATTAGCGAAGACAAAGTTGACAAGATTGTAAGACGACTTTCGACCGTTCCTAAGCAAGATTCTGTTCCCAAGGAAACGATAAACGAAGAAGATTATTTTTCCTTTGGTTTTGAAAACGAGACCAAGAAAGACGATGGGGAAAGGAAGCTGGAGGAAAAAGAGGTCGCGAGACTTGCTGACAGACTAAGTAAAGTAAGCACGAGGAACACAGAAGACGAAAACAACGTTCCTCAACCGAGCGATCTGATTTTGATGCCGTTTGAAATTGACCAGCTGACCGCGCGGTTGAATCGGCCTAAAGTTTATGTTGACAATAACCTCCCGCATAAAGTAACCGAAGCTAACGCGCGTTTCCGTAGGAAAAAGATGGCTGAAAAAGAGATCGAGGAAATGGTGGAAAGAATATCTTCTAAAGGGATGAAGAAAGTGGCACAAGATGATCGTGCACGGAGACAGCAAATAGGATATTTTGCAACTTGGACACCCTGTGATGAGGATTATAAACAGTGGCGTTCATTGAATAGGAAAATGCTTGCTAATGCAGTGTAGAATCATGTTAAAATTTTTGTACAATTAGAGAGTGTTGTGGCTTAAAGTCAAATAAAGTAGTGACAATTAGACGTCTACTAGACCTGCACTTTTTTGCTATGAAGCACTGTGAAGTTAGTAAAATTGAATCTTTGCCTTGTAAAGTGAAATTTTTGAATGAATTCCGTCAGTAATTGCTTAAATCTCAAGGTTAGCATGGTTCGAGTCCCCGCCCTGGCAAATCTGTTACCTGGAGTGAGGATCCAGGCTAAAGAAATCACGAGGTGTGGTCACATCGAGAGGACGGACCAGGACACTGCGCTGCTTTGATAAGCTTAGCTTCCCAAGGTTTCTAAAAACTATTCGGATGCCTTGTAGAAACAAATAAAATTACACAGGATTTGTATAACTGAGGATGGCAACATGAACCTTTTGAAAATCTAACATCGGCCCCTGCCATATGTTTGTCACCAGTGTTCCTGTCGAAAGCTTGTTTCTATTGCAAACATTGGGGGACTAAGGGGCCGATTACATGGAGCGGGCTAGCCCGGTTAACCGGGCTGGCTCGCCTAACAGGGCTGAATGATCTGAACGATTACATGGAGAATTCCAGCCCGGGCTGTGGAATACTTGGCGCCATAATCGTACAATCTGTTCATAAAGCGCATGCGTTGCAGATTTCTCAGCCCGCTTTGCCGGGCTAGCCCGGTAGGCAGCAGACGAGATCTCGGCTAACCGGGCTAGCCCGCTTGCCATGTAATCGAAAGTCTCTCAAACACTGTAACTGCTATTGACCCCGGGATCCCGGGTGAAAACTTTCACCTCGGTTAACCGGGCTAGCCCGCTCCATGTAATCGGCCCCTAAAATGCACTTAGCCAAGGGAGCTTGAAAAGCTTGACAATGCTTAGTTGAGACCAGATTGGAACATGAACTTACCTAACTAATCGAAAACAGAGAGTCAAAGTAGGTTCAGCATATAGCACTTTCCAAAGCATTTCCACAGGGGTTCCACAGGGGTCTGTACTTGGTCCTCTCCTTTTCAATATCTTTATAAACGATCTGTTCTTCACAGAATTAGAGTCTGAGATTTGCAACTTTGCTGACGATACAACAATTTATTCATGTGACACATCTGTAGATGCCGTCATGATAAAACTTGAGGACGATTTACAAAAACTTCTAGATTGGTTTAAAAATAATGGAATGTGTGCCAATCCAGCGAAATTTCAAATGATGTTTTTGGGTCTCAAGAGTGACAATTCGCTCTGCCTCAACATCGGTGGACAACAAGTGAAACATAGCGATCAGGTAAAGCTCCTTGGCGTACAAATAGACAACTCTTTAACATTTGACGCACACATCCAGGAGTTATGTCGAAAAGTAAACCAAAAATTATGTGCATTCTCAAGAATAAGACCGTTCCTCAATGAAGAGAAAGCTAAAATGCTACTAACATCTGTTGTTATGTCAAATTTTTCATATTGTCCCTTGATATGGCTATTTTCTAGCAAAACTGCTAACAAAGATATAAATAGGACCAATAAACGTGCTTTGAGGGTTTTGTACGGAGACTACGACTCATCATTTGAGCAGCTTTTAGCCAGGGCTGAAAGCATTACAGTCCACCAAAAGAATCTACAAAGTCTTATGACTGAAATCTATAAGACCATGAACCATCTAAATCCTTCATATATTTGGGAGTTCTTTGTTAAAAAGGATATACCGTACAATCTCCGAACCAAAGAGCTATGCAGGCTTCCATCAGCACAGTCACATCGATACGGACTAAATTCTCTTTCATTTAGAGGCAGTCTCCTGTGGAACACTCTAGATGATGAACTTAAGAGAGCTGATACTTTGAGAAGTTTTAAAAGGGGCATCGCAGAATGGGATGGCAAAGGATGTAAATGTTTAATTTGTAAATAATTTTGTTATATTGTAAATAGTTGGTTTAAATTAGTTTTTAGTAACTATGTAGCTACCAACTGTAAATAATATTATGATGATGATGATGATGATGATGATGAAATATCTGGCCCACTCAAATTAGGGTGCAATCAATATCAGGTATTTCACAGAAATATTTTAGAAGATCGAACTAGTTATAAAGTGGAATGTATTGCTTTATTAAATATCAAAATTGTGCTAAATTACGTTTCACAAATATAAATACGTACACCGGGTGTATAACGACACTTTTTAAATACGAAATCCCTTGAGAAAATAAACCATCTAAATACAAAGATAATGAGAATAATAACTTAGAGAACGTTCCCACGTTGCCGGCACAAGTTGAGAACGGCAAAAAATGTGACGGTACCAGAATTTTTGCTAGTGTTCACACGATACCGGCACACTTTGAAAACGATAAAAAATTCGGCGTTACCAATCTTTTTTCAAAGGTCTGCGACAAGAAGCTGGATTTTGAAGACAAAGAAATTTATCGACGCCTAAAGAATCGATCAACATCGTTTCGAAAGCGTTGAAAATGTTCCGTTTTCATCGTTTTCAAGTGTTCGCACGATGCCGTTTTCAAATTGTGCCGGTTAGAGTTCCTTTTTCAAATTCTGCCGCTTTCAAATTGTGCTGGCAAAAAAATGTGCCGTTTTCGTGTGAACGGGAGGCCTATCTGTAACATTTTTATGCAGTTTCCAAATTGTGCTGGTATCGTGTGAGCGCAGTCTTAAAATACTAGACTCTCATATTATTGAGTGAGTAAATCTATCGAATTCTAGTAAGTGAATAAACTCCAGTCTTTTGACTAAAAATGCCCTATTTAACAGCATTGATTTACAGTTTTATGAATCCTTGAACTTTATATGCTCATGTCCTTAGGAATGCAATATTTACCTATCGTCAGATCAAACCTAAAATGCCCCGTTAAAGAACGCCAATCAACCAGCATCCTTTGCGCGCTTCGCTTGTTGCCTTTCGACTGCGGCGGCCATTTTAATATGACAACATTCTCTGCAAAGCGTGACCGCAAAGGATGCTGGTCGACCGGCGTTCTTTAATGCTTTACAAGCAGCAAAAAAAAGCTGTATGAGCAAATCTGAACTTTTACTACAAGCCACTGTGTGAAATTCATACCTTTGAAGTCTTGAAAATAATATCGTTCTCACAAACTCGAGAAAAAGTCCATCATTTTGCAGTCTTTGTGACAATCATTTAAAGAAAGATTGAAATATTTTACTGCTAGAGTATTTACCGTGGAGTGACACTGCTCAGCCAAGTCGCTATAACTGTTTACATTGTTGGAAATAAGAAATTAGGATACACTATCGAAATTAGTCCTCAAATGGCTAGGTAGCTAGCAAATTTCAGGAAAAATGCGCTGCAGATGATTGTTTTAAAGGGAATCTAAGCATATAAAAATGGCTCAAGCCACTTGCGGTCAAATTCTAGCCAATAAGATATCAGTATTTCCTGTTTACGCAGATCAGTTCCCCAAATATGGTTCGGCACGTGTCACGGCCTATTGTCTTTGCACCGCTATTTTTATCAAAGTCTTATAGATTCCCTTTAATGTACGTCCAAAAAATTATCTTTACTTACAATCTAAATCTTTACTGGAGCTAAAAACTGAAGGCATGCAGTCTTTAATTTATCAACTTGTTCGACAAGAAAATGCTGTTGACATCAACATTTCTGTTTCATAAATATAAAATATTTATTTCCACCAAGGAAATTAGTAATAATTACGTCATATATACCTTATCGTTTTTTGTGTTTGAGTGGAACAGGTGGTGGTAGTTCATCAATGGGAGTCATTCCAAGATTCTCATCCCCGTGCCTCTCATCCTTGCTATAAATGGGTGGCAGAGGAGCTGGGTATGCCGTCATTGCAAGTTTCTCTTCTTTTGATTTGAGAGGAATTGGAGGTGGGAGTTCGTCGATTGGAGTTAATCCAAAACTGACATCATCCTGAAAATGAACATGTGAACACGTAAGACAATAATATTGGTTCTTTTTTAGTTTGTAAAATCATGTGGGCAACATATCAAACCTGGAAAACCACATTTTCTTTTCCATACGGTATCTTTGCAGTTCGCTAGAGATGGCAAGAATGAAAACTATTACCTTTCTTTGAAGTTTAATAAACATCAATTTTTTAGATGGTATGGTTTATGTATGGTTCAAACAGGGCGTTTATTTTACTGCAAAAGACTAGACTGTACACAAAGATGGATCTCCCGGCTTTGAAAAAGAGAAGGGGATGAATTTTCTCATCCCTACTGGGGTTGAATTTTTTAGTTCCACTTTTCAACTTCTTTGCTCTTCACTGCTACTCTAATGTAAATGTGTGTGTTTAGAAATTTATCTTTATCATACCAGGAAAGAACAGCTCTCAATACTTTTGCACCTCGGCCGGTAAAGGTTCTTTCGGACCCTAATGTAAAGGCCAATACGCTAAAGAATTTCTTGGTCTCTCACAAAGAATAATGTTACCTTGGGTTTTCTCGGTGATGAAGTCAGTTCAGCATACAGATCTTCATAATCCGGTATTTCACATTCCTATGAGGGAAGGGCATCTATACTCAATACATGTCGTAGTTTCGCTCTTTGACTGAACTGATAACGCTACAACTAGGGAAATAAGGCCCTCACTGCAGCGACAACAACAACAGCAATTCAATGAGATGAGATGAGCGTAGTTAAGGGCCTTATGCAGTGAGGCTAAAGGGCATCCACAAGTTAAGCGATAAAGAGAGACAAACAAACAAACCGACTATCCAGATTATAGAAGAACATGTAGTCACGGGAGTAAATGATGAATATGAGTGGTAAAAGATTAATAACGGGAAGAAATACAGTCTTTGATTGTATAGTTTTTGGAGGTGTCGATTCCTTACCTGTCCGCATGGCATTGTTAACAAATCACCAGTCTCGTTAATGGAAACCTGCAACAATAAAACTTGTCAAGTTAATAACGACAAACATAAGGAAGCAGGGAATCTAAGAGGTCAGCGGCTGTATTGAACAAAGTCTCATTGCAAAAAATATTGTCAGTGCAAGTGATATTGTTAGTGTGGCGAGGAATTCGTAATTAAAAATCATTTGCAGAAAAAATCGAAAGCATTGGTGAGTAAACCTTTTGTTGTACAGCAAACAACCTATATATTTTGATTTTATTGAAAAAAAATCTAAAGATTGAGAAAGATCGAAACAAGAAGAACAGTGAAGTGAGGTGAAGAACAAGAAAAAAGTAAGTGAGTTACCTTTGAATGATGTTGAATGAGCTCATGGAGGCTTTTAAATGCTTTTGGTAAACCAACGATGATGTATTTTCCAGACCTCGTTTGCTCGATGAAATAATGTTTACAACGATTCGTAGATCTGCAAAAAACAGTATCTTGTTTAATGAGAGCGTCAAAAACACCTACTCATAGCAATTAATGAAGTAAATCGCTGTCGATCTATCAACTGATCATCACGTAAGTTAATTGTGGGCAAACACAGAACATTAATTTGCGAAAAAATCTCCTGTTTTGACAGCCTTGAAAATCGGAACCATAACTATACCTGATGAAAGCTTGGCTAGTCTGCTCTTCACTTTAGCGGACCAGCTTTCAATATGGGCAAGTTATGTGCCTTGGGGTAAGGGTTAGGGTTATGNAACCTTTTGTTGTACAGCAAACAACCTATATATTTTGATTTTATTGAAAAAAAATCTAAAGATTGAGAAAGATCGAAACAAGAAGAACAGTGAAGTGAGGTGAAGAACAAGAAAAAAGTAAGTGAGTTACCTTTGAATGATGTTGAATGAGCTCATGGAGGCTTTTAAATGCTTTTGGTAAACCAACGATGATGTATTTTCCAGACCTCGTTTGCTCGATGAAATAATGTTTACAACGATTCGTAGATCTGCAAAAAACAGTATCTTGTTTAATGAGAGCGTCAAAAACACCTACTCATAGCAATTAATGAAGTAAATCGCTGTCGATCTATCAACTGATCATCACGTAAGTTAATTGTGGGCAAACACAGAACATTAATTTGCGAAAAAATCTCCTGTTTTGACAGCCTTGAAAATCGGAACCATAACTATACCTGATGAAAGCTTGGCTAGTCTGCTCTTCACTTTAGCGGACCAGCTTTCAATATGGGCAAGTTATGTGCCTTGGGGTAAGGGTTAGGGTTATGTGTTGGAAAAGGGGTTTTTAGGGTAAGTTAGGGTGAGTTAGGGTTAGCTGGGGTAAGGTAGCGTTTAGTTAGGGTTAGTAAGGTATTTGGTCAAATACGTTCCCGAGAGATATGACATAAAGCTGGTCCGCTAAAGTGCAGTCGTCCTGAAAGCTTTTTGATGGCAACCCGACACAGGCGGGACATTTCTTTTTGTCGTTATTCGTATGAAATTGCAAAATGGACGGCCGTAAATCTTGCGCAAATATATACACAGTTCGACCAACAAGTGCATATTTTACACATGAAATAAAGGATAAATTGCTATCAATTAAACTTACTTGTAAGATAAGGAATATCCAAATTTGCTTTCACTGACTCGAATGAGATAGCAGCCATTTGATTTATCCTTCAGTAGCCGTTCAGCTTCCCTATAAGAAACAAAAGCATCATAATGCAATGTTTTCTTGAGGAAACACAAAGTGTTCGTTCCAAGCCGATTTTTGTAATCAAACGAATTTCAACGTGGAAGCAAATACAGTTCTAAGCAGCGGATTCGAGATCATTGGAACATGGACAAGGATATATATATAGCCTTCTTGGAAGAATTCAAAAACATCAATTACAAGCTATGAATTACCTTCGAGGAATAAGACCATGAAACCAAATATCAGGATTTCCACCTGCACCATGGACAGCTCCTTTGGGAATTTGTGTTTCTTGAAACCATTTCGCTGCCCTGATGATATGAAAGATATCTTTTTGATTTGAGAACTAGTTTGATAAACTTCTGAGGCACGTTTATTAGTTGAAGAGAGCAAATAGCACCTTTCTGACAAGTTATCAAAAGCATAGGCGACAAACAATAAGATAATATTCTAGAATGCAAACAAAGCGAACGCCTTCTTTCTTCCGACTCTACCAAACCATGTTGGATCATATTTTGGGAAAGGCCTAAATGCATCTTCTTTTATTCGACATAATCTTCAAGTAAGGTAAGTTATCAACAATTTTCGTTTGAAACAAAGCAAACAGATACAAAAGCCAAGGAGATGTAAACTCACGCCTTTTTAGTCCCAACTCTACCAAATTGTGTTGGATCATATTTTGGAATAGGCCTGAAAGTGTCTTCCTCTATCTCCATATTTTCTTCATCGACCTCCTCATCCACACTTTCTTCTGATTTAATCCTTCCACGGCGAATATCAATCTGTTCTTTATGATCTACCATATTTGAAGGTGGTGGAGGAAATTCGAAGTGTGCGAGAGGTTTGAAAGCCGATGGGGATGGCATGTTTTCTGAAAAACAATTGAAGACATAGAGGTGAACAAGTGGTGTTTTGAGAAGCGAATCTTGTTTTCTCCTGTTCATCGTAAAGGCCGGTGTAAAGGACACATATCTTTTACCACGTTCCACTAAAGTATTCAAGAAACAGTAGATTCGAATAGACGATTACGGAAAAGATGGCGTCGGGGGGCATTTGACCAAGATGCATTGCGTTCTATAATGGAATCAACAGTGATTCTATAGAGATTCGATCATCAAACGCAATGCATCTTGGTCAAATGCCCCCCGACGCCATCTTTTCCGTAATCGTCTATTGGTACGTACTTCTAGAATTGACATCTTTGCTACGCTAGGGAAACTTGAATCATATGTCTATTTTTTCTGATATTTTTTCTGTGCAAAAATGCAATTTTCTCACTCAACTAAATACCCGAACCGTCACAAACAATACATAGAATAGTGTCAACTTCTTTCATTTAAAAAAGTTCTCTCTCCAATTTCTTCTGCATTTGGTTGCATTTTAAAAACATCTTTAAATGTGAAAGCAAACCAGCTGAAGTTGATAATTCAAAGAAAATACTTACTGACAGGAATTTTATCCAGCATCGATTCCTTGTTAGCAATGAAGTTTCCTAATCTTTCAACATGAGCAAGAAAACGAAGAACTTTATTCGCCTCATCTGTGGCCTCTTTCTTCAACTTTCGTACTCTTGTTCTGTCAATAAATCCTCTCGCAGCTAAGTAGGAATAAGATAAAGCATCAATGACCCCAAACTGTCTAAATAAAAAACGGTACATTGAAAAAAGCACTTGAAAGTGAAACTATGGGAAGGATATTTTTTGAGAGAACTGACAAAAATATCAAGCCACTGATCTCCTGATCTCCCGCTTTCCGGTCCAGCGTCTGGAAAGCGGTCCGGTCCGGACCACACTGGACGTCATTATTCAATTTGTACTTTAAGCAAGCAAAATTCTTGCTATCAGCGTTCACCTTTATTGAACAGTGGACGTCATCAGCGAGACTCTGATAAGGGGGGTTATTGCCCCGTTGCCCCATTAAAAAGTGGCATAAAGGGGCATACACTCTTCATCCCTTCAAAACTAGTCTAAATTAGCATGTGCTCACTGCCTCACAGTATTTTCTAGTTGTGTTTCCTTACTGCTGAAAACCTCTTTCAGTTTCAGAGCCTAAGCAGCTTGATAGCGCTAATTTAAGGTGTCAGAAAAAGTACCTTTGGTATAATCTATATTTTCAACAATGAATTTTCTTTCTTTAACCAATGATAAGATTTATAATTAGTTTGCACAAATAAATGAAGAGATGCGATTGCTACCAAGATGATGGCGTCCTTAAACTATATTTGAGAGATTTTACGGTAACTCTTGAAGATAAAAAAAATGCCCTTCTCACCTTTCTGAATGTGAACAGCGCATGCGTCAAGTTTTCGTATGTATTCTGAGAGAAGATCCAGATGCCAATATTTCAAGAACACTTTTGTATGGCTAGGGAAAAATTTAGATGCTATCAGTACCACTTCACCTTATAAATTATTTCATATTCAAGCATAGGGCTCAAATCTTTCAAATCTTTAAAAGGTGGGTGTAAAATTCTATTAAATTTTTCTTTGAATTGCATGGCTTGAAAGGAACTTAGGGCACTTTGCTGTAAATCTGTCGTGGACATTTTTTGATTTCTTGATTATTTTCAAAATGGCGGCGCTTTTATTTTTGTTGACAGAATTCATGGAAAATTTTGAAAACATTAAAATCATCGTAAATCCTAAATCGATAGAGGAAAAATGATACAATCTTCAAGAAAACCATAGTTTACAAAGGTCTACAATATGGTGGCAAGCAGAAATCTGCCGCTCTACTGGTTTAGGATTTAGAAATTTGATGACATCACAGCCTCAAATATAATATAATCAAGATATCAAAAAGTTCCACGGCAGATTTACAGCAAAGTACCCTAAGTTCGTTTCAAGCCATTTGATTCAAAGAAAAATGTAATAGAATTTTACGCCCACCTTTTTAAAACTTTGAGCCCTATGTTTCATATTCATAGATAATGATTACAATTTCAAATTGCTATAATTGCTAAAGGATGGTTTAGGGGTTAAAGCCCCTAGGCCTAGACTCAATACATGTCGTAGTTTCGCTCTTTGACTGAACTGATAACGCTGCAACCTCATTGCAGCGACAACAACAACAGCAATTCAATTCAATGAGATGAGCATAAGTCGAGGGCCTTATGCAGTGAGGCTACCCTAGGCCCATGAATAAGGAATGGGAAGCTTGACATTAACTTTAAAGCAGGGGTTTGCCAAATATGCAAGGTTTTGCTCACCGCAAAGAATACTTGCACCTGCGCTGCATTTGCAAAAACGAACAGTAAAAGAATAAAATAAAATCAGAATTTTTAGGAGGAGGCAAATTGAATAAAGAATCCCGTAGTGCTTTTCCGCGGCTGGGAAATGATTAGTAGAAAGAAAATGTATCTTGGAGAAAGGAAAGAACAGGATAACAATCTTACCCAATCTTCCAATGCGTCATTTTCGCAGTATGCAATATCCAAGCACATGATTGCGAGGTTGGTGGGAGACCGAGGTCAAGAGATATAACCTTGTACCTGAATAGAAACATATATTTATGCTTAATCAACGAGAACGTATCAATGCACGTATAATTCTCAAAGCAGCTGATAAAATAGGTAGACAATTGTAATTTCTTTCTATCTGTGCTGAAAAGCGTTGTGTTAATTTGTTAAGTCTGCAACAAAAGGAGCAATTCCCAGGTTCTTAGTTTTCCAGGGTTCTTAGCTTCTCAATTCAGAACTTAGCAGAGCTCAATGATTCTGCTGAGTTAAAAAAATATATATATATACAACTTGTACCTATTCAGCCATATTTCTCTTTAGTATTCGGTCAACTTGGCATTTCAGATTCTCAAAACTATTTTGTCAATCTTAAACGGTATTTCATCTTATAATGGCAATCTAAATTATATACAAAGGCCATTGAGAACGTAAAGAACTAATAAGAGTTATGCGACATACCTATTGACAAATTCTTCAAATGTTAGTCTCACTGAGTAACCTTCTTTACGTATCCTTGTTGTCTCTAGGATACCAGTGTAATTCAACTGTCAAAAATGAATTTTTAAATAGAATGAAGGGAAGTTTGAGACATGTTGGGTTAAGCATGCCTCAATAAAATATTCAAACTGATCATTGATGAAAATAGGAGGTCAGAATCTAAAACTTAATTAAGATAACAAATTTACGTAAAACGTACCAATTTTATTGAGTACATGGTAAATAATTGCATCCTTTGCTTAAAAACAAACTGAATTTTTCGAAACTGTTCTAGAAGTCATTCCAAAAGTTGTTAGTTACATGAAGATTTAGGTACAGAGTCAACCTCGTTCCCATGACCCAAAAGGAGGTTGGTACAGAGTGCTACTTAGGATAAATCAAGAATGTGGACATTTTTATTACCTGTCTTTGAACATAATCGAAGTCAAACTTTGATGGAACCTAAAGGAGTAAACATAAAAAATAAACATCCTATTTTGTATCAAAGCTAAAAAATTAAATCAGTAAATCAAGGAGCATGCGAATAGGCTCTCACTTGGGGTTTCTACAAACCATGCTAATTGTAGTACAAGACAACATGTCTACAACCAAACGAAAATAATGCAATCTGAGGCACTGTTTAAATGTAATCTTCGAAGACATAAAATCAGCTTTAATCCAACTTTTTTAAAGTCATAACTCACAACACAAAGGACATTTCCAGAGTTTCTGAATTTTTGAGCGATT
Organism: Aurelia aurita; assembly: GCA_004194415.1. Lineage (NCBI taxonomy): Eukaryota > Metazoa > Cnidaria > Scyphozoa > Semaeostomeae > Ulmaridae > Aurelia > Aurelia aurita. Next base: position 1,324,175 of record REGM01000012.1, on the reverse strand, counting down.
CTCAAATCTTTTGCAACTAATATAATCATCTAGTACAATACGTGATACATCAACAATACATCAACAAGTACAATACATCAACATGATAAGTACCTTTTCAGTATTAGGTTTGATGCAGCGAATAAAATGAGGGGCTGCTGAGTTCAATCTTTCCATCAACAACGTCAATGAAGTCTAAAATTAGAGAGAAAGAGAGTAAAGATTTCAAGCAGTAAGCAAAGAGCAGGTTTTATTTAAGTCAACGATATGATCAGACACAATTTGTTAGTATGTTAATTTGTCAGAAACATATATACTAGTATGAAGATGAAACAAACCTTGAATTGTGTGCCAACTGTCGTTGCTTTCTTGTTTGCCATGAATTTCTGTCTTGATGTACTAAGTTTCTGGGGGAACAAATTTGGAAGGTAATAGATGGGTACTAATTTATGATTTTGTTCTAGTTAAGAGCCCGTTGAAGAAACACTTATAAATTTATAACTGTGGCAAAGGTGTAGGAGTTTCAGAAAAGATTTATTTCTCCATATTTGCTGGTATTTGTTCTTTCATTATTCTAGTACATAGCTGAAATCTGAACGATTTCCACAGGAATCTTCGGACATTCATGCACAAAGAACCTTCATATCATTTTAAGACATTCAATGATAACAATTTCAAATACCTTTGCCTTAGTTTCTCTCCTTCCCTTTACGGTAAATCTACCTTGCATTGCCAATGTACCAGTCCTTGTTATCGTGGCTAAGGAAATCAAATAATCAAATTAAATTCATTCTCGTGTTTAATTGCAGGAGAACTTATTTATGCACTTCAAAAAGTGCAAAACTTGTCAAATCAATCATGGATTCTTCATGTAAATACTTGTCCTAATAGAAGAGGTCAAAGCAACATTTTTCAGTTCTAAAAAGAAATCTGGCAGATTTTATCAAAGCTTTGGAAGCAAAGCAAAGAACACTCTTCGGTCCGCGATACGAAAACAGGTCAGCAGTTCCAGACAGTTTAAATNCCTTCCCTTTACGGTAAATCTACCTTGCATTGCCAATGTACCAGTCCTTGTTATCGTGGCTAAGGAAATCAAATAATCAAATTAAATTCATTCTCGTGTTTAATTGCAGGAGAACTTATTTATGCACTTCAAAAAGTGCAAAACTTGTCAAATCAATCATGGATTCTTCATGTAAATACTTGTCCTAATAGAAGAGGTCAAAGCAACATTTTTCAGTTCTAAAAAGAAATCTGGCAGATTTTATCAAAGCTTTGGAAGCAAAGCAAAGAACACTCTTCGGTCCGCGATACGAAAACAGGTCAGCAGTTCCAGACAGTTTAAATTCAAAATTCAAAACAAATAGGTACCGTGATCCAAGGTGGATTTCATCAAGGATAAAACCAACAAAAATCAAAATGCGTGAGTTTACGTACCTGAGAAAATCTGAGACACCAATTTATTTTCACTGTGTTGAAGGATCTGTATCATTCCTGGTGGTATTGCGTCTCTGTTCTTCTCCAAGAAACCTTCGCTGGTATATTGAACCTTAAAAATATGACCTTTTATCAATTCAGTACTCTTAAAAGTGATATGATATTGATATGACTTATGGAAGATTTGCATTTTCTCATCTCTACTACACCTAAATCGAAATTGATTTTAAAACGCTGCTTTGAATGAACCAAATTTTCGGAAGGCCTTGCCAATGGAAAAAACAGAAGACATATTGTACAAAGTATTCAGTTTAAAGTTCGTAGCTATTCAGGAAGAGGGTTCGAAACTGATTCGAAAGTTTGATGATGGGTTGGAAAGATTCGACCCATTTGGTGTGCATTCTAATCAACACAAATTTGACAAAACATTAAAAATTTCAAGCGTTCCTACATGATGATCAAAATCAAAATTAAAATTAAACAATTAAAATTAAAATTAAACTCTGTTCAAAGTACAATTATTTATACTGTATTTGTTTGTTCTACATGATGATCAAATAGATAGTTACATATTTCATAATTCAGAGCCAAAATGGTATATGTGCTCAATTTAAATAAAATCTAGTCACCTTTCTTGGAGTATTTAATTTTGGAACGGCGAAATAAAAGCTAAATTTCCTCTACGCCATTTCAAGTTGACCTCAATGTAATCGAGGAAGTAAAATGAACAACCGTAACAATAACATGTCCGTTCATCTGTTCTTCTCTTAGAAATTCAACTTTTTAAATTCAATTTTGGCTTTCCACGGCATATAAATGATTTTCCCAAACATCTGAAAGTTTTCTCAACAAGATTAAAGATACTACGTGCATGGATAACAGCCTTACCTTTCCAGCATAATGATAGACAGAGAAAACCATGCCGGTATCACTTTTTGGTCCAACAAAGATTCGTCTCTGCTTTCCAAAATTCCGAGACAGCTTTTGAGTGAATGTTAGATCACTGCTCTATAAAGCAAAATATAGATCTTGATCAATTAGGGAAGAAGGAAATTTTTAGTGTAAAGTGTTTTTAAAGAGGGACACGAAATGCACGAGGTTTCTGTTTCAGCAAAAACTTTACCTGGGGAAAGTGACTGTCTTCGTCTAGAATAGCAAGAAATCCAACTGGTTTCCCAAAGAAGAAGTCCTGCAAATTGAAATATTTGAAATGCATCAATTTTGTGAAAAGTGTCAAAATAAATGCAAGGTGGAGGAAATAAACAAACTGCCTCTGATTAAAAGCTAGAGGATCGAATCATTCACGACGAGCAAGGAAACCATTTGTTAAATATTCTTTCTGAAACAGCAAAGTTGTCAGATAGTGGCTTTCATATCGACGGAACAAGGTAATCAGTTTCAGTTTCATATTTTAAATTCCACTACATACAATTTAGTAAAAATAACTATACAAACAAACAACTAAACTACAAGAATATAAAACAATATTATAGAAAATTAATACAATAATACGGAAATTAATACAATATACAAATACAAACAAAGAAACAAGATTAATTGTATCTCCCGTGCGGGGAATCGAGCCCCGGCCACGGCGGTGAAAACGCCGGATCCTAATCACTAGACCACACGGGATATAAAGTTCCGTACCATAGAAAGGAATATGTCGAGACAAATCTTACCAAAATTGGTTGATTATCTACAAATGTGATGTCCCTCCAATCAATTCCTTCCCTATGATACTCTTCTTGTTCCCATTTGAAAATATTCTTCAAAGAAAACATTAGAAGAATTCAGATGCAAGAATCATAGCAAGCATGTATACTTTAAACGTTCCAAAGTCCGAAAAAGTAGCACTTCACCCAAAGCATCATATCTCACAGGATACAGCTGCCTTCAATCAAGAAGGACGTTTATTGCAAGAATCCTTGACAAAATTGTCTGTCTTTTATTGGTTTTAGGCAAATTTTTGGAAAGGTTTAAATAAGAGTTAATGCTTAATAAATATCCATATTATTCAGATTTGAACTAAACACATAGAAATTTTAAACATTGTACATTGTTTTGAAGAACGTTAAACTATGCGATTAAACGAGAAGGATTTATCAGACATAACAAAATCAAGGAGAGTTAAAGAAGCAATGTCATTTCTGTAACGATTTGCAAAGAGAGAAATCAGCAGTAGTTAGTATGCCAGTGGTTAGTAGAAAGAATTAAATCTTCAAATCACCTGGTTAAAGAAGAATTGCAGTTGTTCATTAGCCATATTGATACAAGCTTGCTCAAAAGAATTTTTCTCAAAATGCTCAAAGCCAAAGATATCAAGCAAACCTAGGTTGATACAGAAAAGTTTATTTCAGAAGGTACATGAGATTGATGAGATTAAACAGAAGTCTCATCAAAATAAAAAAGTACCGAGGATTCAATTCAGAAACTCTAAAGAAATCGCGAATCAAGAACTTCCCCTCCTGCAATTCTTCTGCTTCTTTCTCGTTCCATTCCTTTTCCTTGTCTTTCACTTTTTCCTTAAATATTTCGTCAAGAAGTTCAATTGAATCTAAAGTACTCCTTGCTATCGACGGTGCATTAGTGTCTATACTTTAAGAAAACTCGACTGTTAGAAAATGCGTCATGATGTGAGGCACCGAGAAAAGAAACCTACCGATTTCATTAGCTTGTGTTGGGTCAGCAATAAATTCTGGAGCAACGAGTCGATTGATCTTATTGACAATCCAACTAAATAAACGTCCATACAATGCTTTTGCCATTGCATCACGTGAACCTACAACGTAAAGGCAAAAATAGGTCTGAATTTTTACCTTACTATCAAAAAAGCTCTCAACAAAGAAAAACCAAAATCATAGAATTACAAAGAATCATAGAAAAACCAAAATCGAAATGTGAATACCGTTGTTCCGAAATTTAATGGTATTTTCAAATCCAAATAGAAAACTGTTGCGAAATTCAGTGAAAGGAAAATTTATCAACAAAATTTCAGCCAACAAAGAGAAAACAAGGAACCCCTTCCCATAAATATATTGTCACAAAATGCTAGCAAAGCTTCTTAATACCGAAGCAAAAATGTAAAAAGACTGTCAAAACATAAGATAGGTGAATATTTTTTAAAAGACCTACTTTGTGCTTGAAGTTTGCTGTATCTTCTTTTAATATGGCTTCCACGTGTCACAGTCACAAAACTTGTCAAAACATCAGATACTTTCATCGCATCCAGACCAAGAAGATGCTGGAAAAGAAACGATAAATATAGATTTTGATTATATCAAAGACTTATTTCATAAGAAACAATGGATAGGTTGGAAAAGTTGTACGAAAACTTGCTTGTCTAACATTGATTTAGCTAAGGATGAAACAAGGCAACCTCCAACCATCCTGCTTAATTACGAGAGAAGCTTGCCTTCATCAAACGCCCTATCAACCTTTCAATATGGAATCGTAGCCTAAGCACTGACTGAAATTTCGTGTGCCAAAATTCGGAAACTCTTTTCTGGAATGACCTCCGTCTAGACTCAATACATGTCGTAGTTTCGCTCTTTGAATGAACTGAAAACGCTACAACTACAGCGACAGCAACTCACTGCAGCGACAACAACAACAGCAATTCAATTCAATGAGTAAGTTGAGGGCCTTATGCAGTGAGGCTAACCTTCGTCGTGTAACCTATTCTAAAACTTTTAAAATTGCGCTTCTCAACTGATGTGTCGATCTGAGAATCAAAGACTTGAAGAAGACTGTTATTGAAACTATAATGTTGGCATTTGCTTAATATATCATAAACTAGTTAAATAACTCACCCCAGCTGCATTCAATGGCTGATTTTCCTTGACAAATGCAAATTCATTTTCATCCAAAGAAAATTCGATATTTCCAAGGTTCAAAATGCCAGCTAGAACCTTCAGCATGTCTTGTTGTTCCTACGTTGAAGAAATAAAAATTTGTTCATGACACTTAAAAAGCAATTTTTTTACTTTTACTGCCAAATAGTTAGGAATCTTATATCTCATGATGAAGAAAATCTACTAAATTTTCGAAAAATATGAAAGAAGGAACCTAAAAATACGAGTGTTCACCGTAGCGCGAGCCTGTAAATCTGAGGCGCCAGTAAATATGAGGTTTGGCTGTAAATATGAGGTCGGTAAGATCAAACGCATTATTCGTAGGTGACAAGCAGTCATAATCTATTGTGACGCCGACAAAGATGAAACACAAGGTCGCGATTCAAAGGAAACAATGGGCTTTTCCAGGGGTCAACAGTCTTTGGCTTTTGGCCGAATGTACATCGTTCTGACAATTAGGAAAGTTAGGAAAGTGAAAGTTGGGATTTAACTTTGATCGAGACAGGCGCGGTCTGGCCCGGGTGGCAAAGTGGCGATTGCCACCCGGGCCCTCTGTTATGTAATGTGGAGAAAAAAATTACGGGCCCTTTCCGCAAAACCGGAGAAAGAAATTTGCATTGCTTGAAGAATCCTTCCAAAGTAGATAAATGACTATTTCGGAAATTTTAGGGAAATCTACGCTTTAGTGCTTAAAAATTTTCAGCTCGCTTCGCTCGCACTCATTGCCTACAATCTAACAGACGGGAGGATTTTGCCACAAAATTTCTTTTTATTCAGCAATCGGAATCATAGACCCGATATATACAGCGTGTTTCTTAACTTGGTAAAACTGTTATTATACAGTTGATTGGTTTCCTCAAAATTTCTGTATGTTCTTCTAAAATCTCGTTCTCTCTCTATTTTAACAGTTGCGGAAAAACAACAACTGAATTCATTTTTACGCGATCTAAAGAGCATTCCTCTGCTCAAAAGCTATCTAGGATACGAACAACTTTTTTCCTTTTTTCGATTAACTAATCACTAACAGTTTGATTTCCGACAAACGTAAAGCTTCTGAAACCCGCAAAAAGTGTCAAAGCCAACTAAAATCTTTTTCAAAAGTCCCGGCACATGGCCTATTATTTATCCTTGCTTGCTATTATGAAGCCAACCTATCACTAATTAGACATCAATCGAAAGATCTTGGAGAGCGGAGTTTGAATTTGAAGAGGAATTTATAGTTTGAGCTCAGTAAAGGGGGCTTTATCTCTTGTGAATTCTCGTACCCAGTGGTGTGGCCACGGAGAGGGATGGGGGGCATTTGCCCCCCCCCACTTCTGTGAAAAAATGGTCCTCGAGATTCTTTCAAAAACGAGGAGAAATTCGCTGGTTATAGGTAGGGTGTGTAAGAATTTTTCCAAGAAATGCAGGAAGGTGACCGGGAGAGTCATTCTAAGCCAAATTAAAGGTTGGTATTTTAAAAAAATTCCCAGATGTAATATCACAGAATTTTCAAGGCTTCCATTTCTGAGTCAAGCAAACACTGGATTGCGAGAAACATTCTAGGACAAAGTATAAGGTCTTTGCGCAAAAATTTTCCCAAAGATGGTGACTCATAGAAAACTGTTACAAAATTGTCAAAGTTTCCAATGGCATTGGTAAAGATGGGATGGAGAAAGGGATTCTAAGCCAAAGAAAATGATTGTTACTCAAAAATTTTTTGGGGATGCTAACTTTTAAAAATATTTCACAAAATGGTCAANACAGCAATGATAGAAATATTAATAAACTAACATAAAAATACAAACGGAGGACTTCAAAGTTTGGAAAGGCGATTGTAGCAAACTTGACAAAAAAATTAAGGGGTGTACACCACACGAGATATTTGAAAAAAAGGATTTTTAGGGATTTTTTAGGGTCTTTTCTCGTAAACGAAAGAATTTTTGCCAAAAGATTACAAGATTTTGATGGAGTCATTCGATGGGCATTCGCCCCTCGGTAAAAATATGTATAAACTCTTACCTCTCTTTTCCTTGAATTTCAATTGGATATATTTTCCAAATCTACTAGAATTGTTGTTCATCACTGTCTTGGCATTTCCGAAGGCTTCTAATAATGGGTTAACCTTGAAAATAGATCAATAAGCAGAAATCAAAGATACCATAATACTTCAAAAAGTCTTTTCCAAGGAATTCTGAAAACCAAATCTTTCTTGGGGGTGGGGGTAGGGGATGGGGAGGTAACCAATCAGGCAAGTATGGCTTTATGTTTTTACATATTTCATATATAAATAAATCATTTTGTTTTGATTCAAAAAAGTTTTGCTAGATAACAGGAAAAATGTCTTGTTTACTTCGAAAGAATTCTTACACAACAAGATATATGAAAGGAATTACTTCCAAAAATGTTTCTTTTCAGGGAAGAATAATTTAAGAATTCTTTAATCCAAATAAATAAATTTGGCTTACAAGTAAAATCTGTTGATCTAATTCTGAAGCACCACCAGATAAACTTATGAGTTGTTCGATCATCAACTTGCAAGTTTCAGTCTTTCCAGCTCCACTTTCACCACTGAAAAAAATGAAGAAATTACGTATCAGTTATGGCTAAATATTTGAATGTTGCATTCAGTGTCACTACCGTAACGAAACCTGTTATTGAGAAACTTTCTTAAGACAATGATCACAGAAAAAATTAGAAGAATCATAAATGATTTGGAAGAACAGGATATGATAAACTCTTACCTAATGACACAGCACTGATTTTGAGGTAGCTTACTTCCCATGCCAAGTAAATCTTGATGTGCTTTGTCAACTGTTGCAAAGATGTGAGGTGGATTGCTTCCTTTTTGAGCATTTTTGTAGAGATTTGAATGCTGAAAGTAAAGGAAATTCAACAATTCAGATAAAAGTTTATCTTCAGAATTTCAAAATAATTTTTTCATAAATTTATGCAAATTTTAAGTTAAAGAGTTTTGCCTGCAATATTATTTATGTTTTATTTGGGTGTGATAAAACCTATTATTTTTTTTATTAGACCAGATAAAAAATATGACCATTAATGAGAATATTTTATTCATCATGTGCTAGGAGATTTCATTATGGGGTAATCGACAACAGATTTTTATCCCCGTTGACTGGTTTTGGCCATAAGGGGCAGAAGGTCTCACCTGAATCCATTAAGATTGTCATTTTGGGGACCAAAATCCTGATAAAACATGATTGCAAAAGATTCTATCAAGAGTTTTTGATCGCGAATAAGCTGCTTTCATTGTATTCGTACCTGAAACTTTGATGATGTACTTGACTTATATACTCACCTTTCTCTGAAACAAATATGTAAGGTATTTGCGGGCCTAGGCAACTTTGACTAAGAGCCAAAAAAGTTTGTCCGTTAACTAAGGGGAGGGAGTTCAGATCTTAATGGCTAAGTCTGTTAACGGGGATGAAATCATTTGTTGGTTACCACTAATATGTTGTACTTACTCTTTTTGAATATATCAGCAGCGTCTTAAATGGGTTCACCGCAATCAAGATATCTCCAACGTAAGTCTGTGGTGGAAAAAATTATAAGATAATCTACAGTATAAGATAATTGTAATGCGAGAGCGCCAGACTGGAAAGTTTGCAATGCGTGCACAGAAGATGCGCACCTGGAAGACAATAACTCTATTGTTCTTCTTTTGCTATACTTAAAATTGCTCATGGAAGATCTTCTGCGCGCTACATAAAAAGCAGTCAGGGCAAGAGGTAAAATCCAACGTGGATTCCATCTGGATTCTAGTAGTACATGGTCATAGTAAATCTTAACGCGAATAGTTGTGTTGGGGTTTAAAATTTGGCAATCTTTTTTTTTTCTGGTTGGGTGCTAGCAGAGTAGTTGTTCAGGGCTCAGGCCAAGGAGACGCCGTCAAAGAACAAGCTTGTTGTTGTTGTTTTTGGGCGGCCTTTGCGACGATAAGAGTTGCAGCTGAGTGAGGAAAACAACCCATTTCCAAAAAAGACAATAGACCATTTCGCAATTTGCAGAAAGGGATTGAGGAGAGCGCGGCCAATTCTGCCAGCCTTGGCAACAAGTAGAATTCTGCCAGCCTTGGCCTAGACTTTCTACTTGTTGACCAAGAAGGCTGGCAGAATTGGCCGCGCTCTCCTCAATCCCTTTCTGCAAATTGCGAAATGGTCTATTGTTCTTGAGAGCATGCGCATATACTTACATAAATCTGATCTTGCTCATATCTTTTATTCAAATTATCAAGTATTAATCGTTCATCTAGTTCTGAAAGTGTTGCCAAGTCATCGCTGTGATTGCCCCTGCCCGCCATTTCGTAAACAAGAAGGCAAGATAGAGAAATGTTGTTGTTGCTCAGCCCTTGTTTACAATCTTCTAGATTGAATTGAATTAAGGTGGAGCGATAACTAGCCATAACCCCACTGATCTGCATAACCCTTGTTGAAAGAGCCATTTTTAACTCAAAACTTTTTCCTTCAAAAGGATGTAGGGGATGGCTGCATTTTTCATAACTTTTAACACGAAATTTATCCAAAGAATTTAATCCCTCTCCCCCCCGCCGTATTTATGTTCGAAAATTTTGATGCATGACGGTGCAACAAAGTTTTGTGAATAATTATCATGAATATTGCCACCTTTTGTCGAGGATTGATCGTACGCGTATCACAAGAAAAACAAACAATTTTGATGTATGACGTAAGGGAGTAGATAAGATATAAACCATGTATGAACCACACAAGCCGAAACAAACCGGGGTTTTTTATAGTAATTTTCCCAGTTTTTTCCCCTTCACTCTAATGCTCCTCCGCTGCGACTAAAACTTGCGAAATCATGAAGCCATACATCGAGGGGCGAAGAACATAAGGAATATTGGTAGTGAAATGAAATTCAATTTGTTGTCAGAATTCAGTATCTTGTTTCAATAATCAAGCAGTGACTAACAAAGTTTGTCTTCTAAAATTAATTGATTAATAGACCCTCTTTTTTGTGATCACAACAAAATTGAATTGAATTAGACGCTGCGAAGGAGCATACCTTGATTGAGGGTGGAACATGATCAAAGGAAAGTTATGGTGGTGGTGAAATGAAATTCCAGAAATTGTATTGTCAGCAATGAAGTCTTATTTCAGTAATTCAGGACAGGAACAGCGCTGACTGAGCATTTGATGCACATTTCAATACACTTCTTATCACAAAGAAGATCCAACTGACGGCGCAGACTGGATTTTAAAGGCAGTACAGCTTGCCAAAGAGGATATAGGCCACTCCGGCAGTCCAGTCCAGGCCTTAAAAGTTTTTCTTTGGCTTTGGTCCCAGCATATTCCTAATTACATCGCAGTGAAACAAAACAAGCTTGTCATTATGCTTTCTGTGGTTTTCTGAAGAGTGTAATAGTTATGGCAACTACTTTTCGCATTGGCAATAACGCAATTCATATCCGTGGTCATTCACAACATGTAAGTATGATGAATGAAGGGCTTGCTTGATCTGGTGATAAACGGCATTTTGGCGCAATGATACCCGATAATAATGGCATCATAGTACAGTAAAGACCCGCGTATAAGAACCAAACCCTATTGGATTAAGAACCTGCAGGCTGAAATTTTCAAATTGGACTCCCATTTTATAGCATTTTATAAGAACCCATTGTATAATGCATTGTATAAGAAATATAAACAACAATAATTAAATACTTAATACAAAACAAATTAACCTTTAAAGCTATATAGGATCAATTATTACACGTTTTTTTTTTATAAGAAACTGGTTTATAAGAAACTAGTACTAGGATGGCCAAAAATTTAAGAAACTCTAGTACTAAGTTCGGAAAGAGCTAAGAAACTTGTAAAAGCTAAATTCAAAGATATCATGGTAAATATGTTGTTGCACACTTATTCTTGAGTAATATAAACTAACTGTTTTATGTTTTGAACGTAATAGAACACTTTTCTTCCCACCGATGTTTTGCATGTCAAGAAACATATCTGCAGCAGTATTAGAAACCCCATGACAATTCATGCACTTAAAAAATAAGAAACAAATTAAGAAACTATTAGTACTAAAAGGCAGAAATTTGGGCGTTGAATTAAGAAACTTTTAGTACTATGGCCTCATCCAAGTTTGTTATAAAAAAAAAATGTGTATACTTTTGCCAGGACTATTCTTTATGTTACGTTTTGTATATATTTCGCATGTTTTGTTCTCAAAGTGGCTCAGACTAGGTAGATAAGCTGTGCTTTTTCAGAGTCATATAAGTTACTGTATATACAGTATGTTGTATTTAGTATTTCTTATAAACAAAGTTTGAATTGAATAAAAGAACCGAGGGCAGGCTGACTTGCAAAATTGTCTTATACTCAGGTGTTTACTATATAAATTGTAGGTAGGCATAGTGTATGATTCTGTATCAGCAAAACTGAAAAGTCAGAGCAGATTTGATGAGAGAATTGATAAAAGTTAGATTTTAGCAAGGAGACTAAAATGAAGAAATTTCAGATCTTGAAATTTGGGTTGGTCTGATGACAGTCAGCCTAGAAAGCTTCGTATTTTTTCATTATTGGATTTGCTCACAAAAACATAAAGGGATTCTCAGTGGTCAAATTCCACCCCCTTGACCAGCGAACTCCCATCAAATGCCTTGGTCATTTGAAATACAGCCTTTTGAAATACAGCCTTTACCTCAACGTGATGCGGAGCTGAATCCTAAAAGCATGCATTGCTCTCAGCAACTCTCATCTCTCAGCTCATGATTATGAAAATCTCATTATTTTCCCATAAACTGAAAAATCCAGAAATGTCAGGCCCGCTTTGCTCACCAATCTCCATGTTGATAGTTAAGTAAATTTGCAACCTTTCCAGAAATAGAAGTTTAACAATATTGAATTATATATCTATTTGTTTATTCAGAGCACACCTGCAGAAGATTTAGCATTACTCAAAGTTGATGTAATTGCTGGCCTGAACTTGGCAAAAAAAGATATCTTTGGACTGAGGTATTTAGAATTTCATATGAACCAACTTTTTATCATTCATGTTATAAATAAATTCAAGAATGACCAAGTCACACAAAATCACAGGCATAATGAAAGTACCAGCAACTCTTTGACCATTACATTTCATAATGGAAAGACACATAAATTACAGTTATCATAAACCTAAGAACTTATTTTTGAAAAAATACCCTGCTTATAGCAGACTTCAGATATAATATCTTAAATCAATCAGCCCCTTTAGGTTTGTCTTGACAAGATTATACTGTAGTAAAGAAAATTTCTTATAACAATTGTTTATTAGATAACATACTACTTGTGCTGGCATATCATTAGACATTTAACATTATTCATGCAAGGGTGTGAGTCAGAGATTGTGCAAGAGGCAACCAAAGGGCAAGTCTTCTAAACATATAAGTTAAGCAGTGGTGAATTGCATCGCCATATAGGCTTTTTCAATTAATGATTTGTATAGAGCAGCTGATGGCCATTCACTGACCAAATACTCTTTGTGTTTGTTTTAATAATTGAAAGTGCTCAATGGCATACAATTCATTCAGCTGATATATCAAATAATGAACAATCTACTAGAAATACGAAATATGCATAATACATATGAATTTTTCATGAAGAAGAAGTGTTCTCATAAACAATTCATTGCCTCCTAAAACTAAACTATCCATGAATTGTGAAATAAGTTAAGAACTTAAGTACAAGGTAAACATTAGGATGATAGTAATTATGTAGTTACTGTATGTCTTCTACTTAAGACCTTAAAAGGTTTTTTGATATCAGACAAATTGAATATGCTCTATGTTATAGAATATTTATATGAAATTAAAAGAATTCTAGATTCCTTATGCCAGAATTATCAAGAGGAATGAAGAGATGGTCTTGAGTGACCTTTTGTTCATTTCTTTCTTACTTTCTTTTTAGTGATCCTTATTGTCTTGTGAAGTTATTTGAAGAAAGCAGGGAGCAAATTACAGACCAATCACAAACACGCATCAGGAAAAAGGTAGAGAATTTTGAGCAGCGTTTGGAATGATATTCAGTATGAAATTGTGATGTACTGTGGGAATTATAAAATTATGAATGAGTTTTATTTGTGGTCTGGTTTGTGAATGCAACATTTTCTAACCTAACAACCTGCTCATATTACATCAAATTTGAGTTGGCAAAAAAAAATTCAAATTGAAACTAACTTGGTCTTACCACTCATGTATTTGACAGTGTGGATAATTATGTTCTATTTTGTTTGACTTATTGCACTATTTACCAAAAAACTAAAGCTTAACTTTCTTCATTTTTTCAGACTTTGAATCCACAGTGGGGTGATGTGTTTATTTTCAGGGTAAGTAGTTTTTATTTATTCAGATATCGTATACTCTTTGCTTCTCAAAGAAAGATTCTCCTATCTTTTTTCTAAGCATTTTATGTTGTCGATTTTTCATCACATGTAGTTCTCATTCTAGAAAGTTTTGCACTCTACTCTCCTCGGTGAAGAAGTCCTTGGGATGAAGTGCCAGTAAGGATAGTCTGCTTCGCTTCGGAAATGCACTGCTTGCCGGTCTTGAAGCAGACGATACACTGGAAAACCGAAATAGGCTAGTTAAAGGTTAAGCTTTTCCTGAAAGTGCATAATCTGTCAAAAGATGCAACCATTGCTTGATTATAAATGGCTGTCATTTTCAAGAGAGAGGCAACCAATGAAGTACCTGTTTGATTGAATTTTTCATCAGTAAAATTTATCTGAGTTGAAATGAAAGCCTGAATTCTGAAGTTAATTTGTTTAATGTTTTGTCATATGCTAAATTCCTGTTTTGGTATTTGACAAGTTAAGATGTCTAAAAACCTTTTTAATCAAGATCTAAAGACATTACATTAATGCAATGCTGACAACTATTCTTCTACGCTGAGGGATGGTAAAAAGAATAACAATCTCTTTAACAAGTAAGTTTTTAAGTAGTCCCCAAATCATCAAAAAATTAAAAATCCACTTATTTTATCAAGAATGCAATCAATTTTTGTCTAATAGGTGCACAAGAATACATCACATCTTCTCCTCGAAATTTATGATGAGAATAGGCTGGTATGTCAGAATTTTGTTATCTCCCGAATATAATGAAAATCAAAGAGTCTTTGGCAGAGCAAAGCAAAAGGAGAGACCGAATATTCTCCCATTTTCGTCAATAAAAGATGTAGTGAAAACTTTGACCTGAGTGCTAGAGAGGAATTAGAGCAGAAGAAAAGAGAATGAAGGGAGAAAAGATAACTGGAGGGAAAAGAAAGAAACAGAAAGATAGAATATGACGTAGAAGAAAAGAGTGACTTGCGGAAAAAGAAATTGTTTAGCAACGGAAAAATAATTTAATAGAGTCATTTTACAGTTTAGGAATTGACAGCTAAAGATGACTGATCTTTTTCAGGACTATGACCGAAATCCTAAGAACTTTGTGTTAGTCAGAAAGACCAGAAAACACTTGAAACTTTTAATTTTGTTGATCAGTTTGCTTGAAACTTGTTGCGATAATTTGGCTTAACTCTTTAGGTACTGTTTTTTGGCTTCGATAATCAGTTTAAAACGGTTGAAGAATTCTAACCCCTGAAGGACGAACCATCTCCTCAAGCATTTACCTTCAAACTGCAATAACAGCAGAAACAATATCATTGAAAATATCATTGAAGTTCTTTGATTTGGATTTGCATTCTATTCCAGACCCGTGATGACTTTCTTGGTGAAGTAGAGCTTCCAGTAAATGATATTCCGGTAAGCATTTCTGATTTTTTCCATCAAGTCTTTGTCTATTTTTTCCAGATTTTTTAACTCTTTAGACTGATTAGGCCAACTTCAACTAATTTCACATTTTTCTCATGTAGACTGAATCTGAAAATGTCGAAATCCCTTACAAGGAGTATCTTCTACAACGTCGGAGGTAATCTTTTGTGTTTCTTTTATTTGAATAACGAAGATCAACAGAGTGAAACTGTATTCCTTTATTTTTTATATCTTTATTTGTCAAATGTTTATTTGGATATATGTTACAAAGTATAAGCCTAAAAGATGATGAGATTTTTGTCGAAGTCGAAGACTTGATTTTAGCGTTTGATGTTCCTTTCTAAAGACCTCTAGCGTATACAGCTCAGAGGTCAGAGGTCGGAGGTCAGAATAAAAGTTTTAATCGTAGGGTTTTCTTTCCAGCCGGCGTTCACATGTCAGAGGACATTTACGCCTGCGACTTGCTTACATTGAAGAAAATGTTCAGGAAGAAGAAGTACAGACAGAAGAACAACCAGGTATCAGAAATTTTTTTTATTCCATTAAAAAATTCTACAAGACAAATCACTAATTACGCTACCTACAAACTACGTTACAAACAATACAAGGACGATACCCCGGGGAGCAATAGACTGTGACTACCCCGAGGCCATTGCATGGAAAAAAGATAAAAACTACCGGGTGAATCAGGACAAGAGCACCGCCCACGCGCAAAGTCGCACCCAAAGAACCACCCAACCGATTCGCAAAATTTATAACAATCCTGTCAATTCAATGCGTCAATGAAACAAAATTAAGTCCAGGCCTAAGTCAAATATTTCACTCAAAGGGTCATAAATTTTAAGACGTTAGCTGTCAAGGCGTCATGAGGCATCATTAATTTACCTATGTTTGTGACTTAAGTTTTGAGAAGAATGTGAATTTTGAGGTATAAAGAAAGTCAAAATTTGATCACGGTTTTCGTAATTGTATTTTGTATCAAAAAAATAATTGAAGCATTCTTTGGAGCTTCCTAACGTTTCAACTAACGAATTATTGTAGGACAGCAAATTGAAGGGGAGCTAGATGCAACGAAAATGTTATTTTTGATGTATTAAAAGTTTTAATTTATCATATATCTTTCTTTTTTAGCTGAGGATGAAGGATTTATTCAGGTCAGAACATCTACTAGCGATCGAGTAGAAGAAGTAAACATTATAATTTCACATCAGATTTGTTCTTCCATTTTATCACCGACTTGTTTGTGTATTTGATTTCGAGACCTAGGACGCCTGCAACTTCTATGGAAGCAAAACATTTTCTTCCTCAGCGTTGCTTGATATATTTTAAAGTTAGTTTGATTGATGAATTAGATTGAAGCAAGCTTGGCAAAAAATGTGAACCACGTTTCATGTTTCATGTAATATGAGATGTAATATGAGATCTATTCAGCCCTTCGATGATAATAGGTTGAATATTCCATGGGAAAGGATGAATTCGGTTCGGAATAACAAATTTTGCTATATTTTTAATTTCTCGTGGCCGATTTCATTTTAACCAACATGTCAGCTACTTTTGAAGAAACTTTAAAGCCCCCTTTACTTGTGTGGTCCTTTGAAAATAGATCGAACCAAACAAGACATTGAATATGCTTAAAGGAGATCAGAAGTCTTCACATGTGGTACAGAACCTGAAAATTGCGTAGAGCAACAAACCACTTGCTAGCATTTCGTCTCGTTACTCAAGGCGATTTTAAAGAAATTCACGCAAATGCAATGAATTATTAGGAGCTGACATTGTTTGCAGTGGTCTTAATGTTACATTTCTTTCTTCTGTAGCCGGGATGGGAAACAGTTAATGTTCGTGAAGCAGCGCAAAGTCACGAGCATGCATTCGCAAGAGCAATCTCAACATCGGAAGCTGAAGAACCTCTCGCACGAAACTGGGAAGAACGACAGGTATTGATGACTAAATTGATTGATTGATTGATTGATTGATTGAGCGATAGATCAACTAGCTGACTTTTTGATGGGGTGACTCCATCAAGGTTTAGCTCAGAGGCTATTCGATACTTCAAAACTTTAACAGTATTTTTGAAAGCCTCTGTTTCTTAAATGGTGTTGGCGAGCAAGCAGTTGCTATCTCCACTTTCTCTGAATGATGAATTTTCCTCCTCGAACCTTCACATATCCGGTTTGTTCTTAATCCAATTCAAAAAAACTTTGCAAGAATTTTGCAAGAAATATCCACTGCTCTCCAGTGAAATCGTATGAACATTCCTTTTTTATATTTTTTGGACTTTTTCATTTCTAGGATGCAAATGGTCGAACATTTTATATAAACCATTCAACGAGAGAAACAACTTGGGATCGACCAGGGACGAGAACTGTGCAGTTAGTATTGTCTTCATACATCATTTTAAACATGTCTTAGACCCTATACCGTGGCCAATGATTCAAGGGTTCGTTAACAAGCATTTGTGGTTTGAATGCAGGGTGTCCCAAACAAATTGTGCCCCTTTTGTGTCGCTGCTGTGGAGGAGCTGTACGTTCTAATGTCTCGTTCTTGATGCAGTTGCATAGGATATACTTCAACGTAGAGTTTGAGACCTTGTTTTAGCAACTCGGACAAGCGGTTGCTGATTTATGGCGCACAAANGGTCGAACATTTTATATAAACCATTCAACGAGAGAAACAACTTGGGATCGACCAGGGACGAGAACTGTGCAGTTAGTATTGTCTTCATACATCATTTTAAACATGTCTTAGACCCTATACCGTGGCCAATGATTCAAGGGTTCGTTAACAAGCATTTGTGGTTTGAATGCAGGGTGTCCCAAACAAATTGTGCCCCTTTTGTGTCGCTGCTGTGGAGGAGCTGTACGTTCTAATGTCTCGTTCTTGATGCAGTTGCATAGGATATACTTCAACGTAGAGTTTGAGACCTTGTTTTAGCAACTCGGACAAGCGGTTGCTGATTTATGGCGCACAAAAGTCAAATAATTGATTGCTTCAAAAACAGCACTTTCTTTGTTGTCCAAAATTCCAAGATCAAGTAAATACTGCAAGAAAGGTTGAAACTTTGTATGCAGTTTAAAAAGGGTTATTTGTATTGTTTACTGATAGCACAATAACATTGAGCCATTTTCAAATTTAGAAAAAATGCAAATAGAACGCTAGAACCCTTTCTTTGCAAGTACTAGCATTACAGGAGCTCTTCCATAAGTATCTTTACATGCTTCCTACAAATAGTTTGGCTGTCAGCTATGAAATCTCTAAAATGTTATCTGCAAAATTCACTGAAGAGAATCCAATCAAGAATAAGTTCTAGGGCCTAACTTTCCTCTCCGAAGAGTGTTGAAACATAAGCCCACCTAATATGCATACGTGTTCTAACTCTTGTAGAAATAATAACGTAGACGAACAGAGAGAACTTGCAAGAAGAATGGAACGTAATTTCAGCATTCGAAGACACGTCAGTGTCGAGAATGATATGCAGGTAATAATAGATTTTTAACATACTTATTTTTGCACCTATGTGGTATATGGCTGAGATGCTTACTATACAAACTGTAAATATTTATGTTAAATTAAATTTTTCAAATTGTGCTACGACAACTGGCAATTTTTTTGTCGCTTCCGGAATGACACATTGGGAGTAATCTATTATTTAGCTCACTGATTCTATTCCCAGCAGGGACCGAAAAAAATTAAAATTGTGGCAGCCAATTTGCAAAGTATTAATTCACGGTCACCTTTTTTACGGAATGATAAAAATACTTGTAACCTAGTAACTGTGCACGATTCATTATCAATTTCGAAGAAAACATACAAGGTCTCTGAATGCATACAGTAAACAATATTTTGATTCAAAACAAACATTTATGTGTGGTTCGTTCTTTTTTCTAGGCCGGATTAAATGCTGAAAGTGCAACCAGCGAAGCATCTCAACCCCGATCGGTATGTATCATCAATTTTGTCTACTTCTGCTAAAAAATTAACTGCTGTTGAAAAAAGTCGGATTAAGTTGTAGGTCTTCCTTTAAACACTAATCTGCATGCCTTAAATTCCTGCTTGAGCAGGCATTGGATGCTGAAATATGCACGAAAAGTTTGATTTATTAAGGGATAAACATTTTTTGCTTTTTAAGCATCCTCATCATCGCTGATAAGCCTGAATCGCTGAAATTCTTTTTTCGATGCGATGACAAGATTTTTTATTTTGATCTCAATTCATCCAGGTGAGCGAAGCACAAGAACACGACAGATTGGCCAGGGCGCCATCGCCCCTCCCCCCTGGTTGGGAGGAACGTCATGTAAGATCTCAATTTTCAGTAAACCATTTATCTGTAGATTGAATAATTTGTCATATTTTAAATTTTCATTTACGCAATCAGAAATCCCGCCTTGGCAGGTTGATCACTAATTTTTTAATTTTGAAAATTCTCATTTGTAGGATGACAATGGTAGAGCATTTTTCATTGACCATAATACACATGCCACAAGTTGGGTTCGACCAAGAGCGTGAGTATATTTTTTTATTTTCCTATTCTAAAATTTAGAGTTTACAGAGATGTTGATAGCAGATAAAATATATAGCCTTGAATATCAGACTCTTCAGGCATAGCCCTTCATCAGTATAACGAGGTTAGAGTACGATAAAATAGTTACAGTAGAGTGCCTCTTAATTTCGCCTTTAAAGGCCCATTATCAACCATGATCCTTTGCGCGCCGAATGAAAAACAAGACAAAGACAACCGAGGCCATAAACGACTTTCATATCATACGAAAGTCGACTTCGGCGCCACAAAGGATCATGGTTAGCAATGGGTCTTTAAAGTATATTTCCATAGTATGGTTGCATCACATTCTTCCGCATCGCATAAGATTTCCTTTGGACAAATTTGCTTGATGTACCCTATCTCAGGAAGGCGCCCTCTCTTCCGATCAAACCTTTCCTATTTCGGGGATGGCCTTCTTCCCAGTTCCTATTGACATTGAATCTCCATGCTCCTGAAACAGTATGTAACCCCAACCTATAATCCTCAGTGCTGTTCGCACTTTGGTTTGCACAGTCGATTGAGCTCTGTAGGCCTGATCTAGACCATGATTGAGTTTCTATGTCGGGGGATTTGCTATTCGTAGTGCAAAAACTGGTCAGTATACCAGACGATGCTTGCTGTATCTGTACGTGTAGTTTATCTTTCGTGAATGGTACTTACAACTTCATTACGTGAGTAATTTAGAAAATGAAATTGCAAACAAAATTGGAAAAGGTGAGGAATCGTTTCTATTTTTATCCAGGATCTAACCGCTTTCTATTTTTGATAAATGAGTTTCTTGCTTCAAATGATAAATGCGAATTTTTCATTCTTTTATTCAGAGCAAGCTACCGACCGTCATCAGATCAAGCTGAATCAACGAGTATTACTTCCGGTTCGTCAGACGAGGACCCACCAGAAAGCCCCGAAGGAGCGGAGGCTGAGCAGCCACAGTTTGATCAAGTAAGCATGTAAAATAGTGTTGACTTATGGTGAAACGGAAACAGACTAAAGTCTGTGTAAAATTAGATGTGACGTGAAAATGTCTGCGAATAAAAATGATTGAAGTGTTTTCATGATTAATTTTGCGTTATCGCAACTCTCACGTGACATCTACGCGGAGACAGACTTTATATATGTTTTGCAAAAGCGTTTGATCTCCAGGTAGACTTATTACTTGGTTCCCTTGTTTCCCTGTGTTCTTTGGTTTAAAAGATATCACTTCGGTCAACGGAGACTCATAATATTACATTGAAACACCTGGCCCTACTTAGGCCCGCGCCACAAGATTTTGTGGTTCTAATTCAGAAGGTAAAGTGACCTTTCTTATTCGTATTTATGACAAGTTTTATTAAATAACCGTTTGTTTAACGTGATATTTGCTGTATTTCATGGCTGTGAGTTGATTGTTAGATGATTCGATTGATGCATGCACAAGATAGGGCCATCTTTTTACTGTTTCAGTATAAGTTCCTGTTGAGCAAGGTTTGCTGCAGGGATAACATGACCCAGTTAATTAGTCTAGTCTCTAGTCTCTAGGTACACTACGAAATTCCTAATGGGTGAAAACGACTGCAGCAACACAAGCGAACTGTTCATGTTTTTATTAATTTCATATCTTTTGTAGAGACTTCATCCGGACGTGCCAAGTGTTGCAGAGGTTCCACTTCCTGCCGGATGGGTGATGCAAAAAGCTCCTAACAGTCGTGTTTTCTTCATCGATCATAATAACCGAACTACAACTTGGGTAAGGGCATTACAATCTTTGAACTTTATTGTTTTGGTTTCCAGTAGCAGGCTCTTGAAAAGAAAATATTCATGAAAAGGCAGCCAAAACTAGTTACTTTTCTTAAGAACGTCCATTTTACATTTGATCTCTGATGAAGCGAAAGCAAAGCGTCAAAGCAAATGTTTATATTTTATGCAGTGTTTTAATTATGGGTCCAGAGACGTTCTAAAATTTTAAAAATGGTTTGCAACGAAATGTTTCATTAAGATTTTAAATTCTGAAATTTTGTTAATTTCGGCTTTTAAAAGGTGAATGACACGTCCGGATAAAGTCCCTGAATGACAAACCATCTGCTGATAACTAACTGGTTCTGCCATGTTTAGTGGTTAAGAAAGTAGGAAGGAAAACTAGTACAAGTCATAAATCTAACCTAATCATAATTTTGAGCGTAGGCATTTTGCACGAGTTGTTCCTTCTCTTTGTGAGAAGATGATGAAGTTCTTTCACTTTGTGCCTCTTGTAGTGATCATTCAAGGATCTGACTATTACGTTGTTTATTTTAGATTGACCCCCGGATCAACTATCAAGCAGCTATCAAGGATTTAGGACCATTACCGGTAATTATACTTACAAATAGGGTGTCCTAAAATATTTGCACCAAACTTGAACCAAAAATAGCCATATTAACTAAAAACTAGCAGACAGCCAATAGAATCTATGCTGATGTTTTCTTTGTTTTTGTTAATTCTCGCATACCTTTGCTATCAAACGTTGATACGACGACAAATTTTAACCACTGCACATTGTGCTATACCACACTAAAGATTTTATCTAGGGGCTACTACATTTATGTGATGCGATAAGTTTACTTAATGAAAAAAAATTGATTCACTTTTATAATGTCATATGCTATGTTTTGCACCGCAAAAAGACTCTTACTTTTACTTGCAATTTGTTGCAAGGGAATTGAAGCAGTCGAAGAATCAAGTATTATTACAAGGAGACTTTGATAAAGTTGCTATTAAGGAAGAAAGAGAAGTTAAAGGGAGATTAACATAGGGAGCGATAGATGATTGTGATAATATTTTGTAGGCTGGTTGGGAAGAACGAATTCATCAGGATGGCCGAGTTTTCTTTATCGACCACAGTAAGTGCTTGTTTATATTGATATTTTATTTGCTTTCATCCGCGTCTGTCCTGTTTCTGGAGTCTTTTTCGTCAAACCTTTCATATTAAAAATACAGTTCCTGCGATTTTAAAATGAAAAGAGCCTTTTATCAAAACGTTAATGTGAAAGAAAATTGTACAAATCTCTGTTTGCAATTTCCCAGTATCGCTTTTAGAGCTAAGGTACAAGTACATTGCACCATTTCGAATTATTGGAAGCGCTTTGTGCCGTTCATTTAAAAAGTATGCACCATAAAGGCACTAAACTTGCGGTGAAGGACAGTTGTAATTTATCTTTTCAAAAAATTGTTTTTCAGACACTCAATCAACACAATGGGAAGATCCAAGAATTCAACAGATGAACGCAAAAAAATCACAGGTAGGTTGTTCACTCTTTGCCTAGTCCTATTTCAGTCACATTTGTGATGACCGAACCAGCGATGCGGAGGCGCAAGACTGAAGCGAGGCGGAAACACGGAAGGGAGGTAAAAAGTAGTTACGATACATCTCAAGTCTCTACCCTAACAATTACATTTTCTCTACTTTCACTTTTCTATTTCTACTTTTCTAATTAAATAAGGCACAAGTGTCAAGAAGCTCTTATTTTCTTATTACCAATTACAATCATAATCCTGTTATACTAATTTACCCCTTGCTCACCAAAAAAACCCTCCCACATCAACTAGTCATAAAAAACTCATAAATCTGCTTCAAGCATGTTTAGTTTAAAATTGTCTATGGTGTTTTCCTGCATTCTCCTGAAAGGAGCTCTAGAGCCCCTCACACACAATAGTGCAGCTTTAACTGTTTCGAAAGAGAGTTTTGTTCTTATCCATGTCATTATCGTGCCATATTGTTCGTTCTGTTTCAGGGCCAGCTTGCTTGCTAAGTTTTTTACAAAAAGGTCACACTCTCTTCCAATTCCACCGTTTGTACCAAAAACCAAGGGTGTAAAAGTACCTTGTTCAACCTCTATCACTCGTTGTAAATAAGCTCTTTTCTTTTCGTTTTCATGTTGCCTAAATATTGATTCTGTGCTTCTGTTTTGGTTGGTCGTGGCATTTATATGCGTTACACGAATATCAAAAAATGCATTCTGCCCACGACGCCAAAAAACTGCCTGCCTTTATGTCTAGCCGTGCCTCGTCACTTATGTTTGCTGTCCTCAGCTGGAATCTCTCATTATCATTTTTTCGCAAATGGGGCTCTGCCTGGACATTGTGACACACCTTACACAAAAGAACTGTGAGGATATCCCGAATGTTATCATGTCTCTGCGCAACGAAGCAACCCTTTTTACATGACAGTGCACGACATACACTAAATGACTCTCCACATGTACAATAGCTTGGTAGATCTCTGAGTGGGAGATTATACCGAAGCCTTAACGCATCTCTGAACTCCTCCTTGTTAAGATTGCGGCCAGAGAAAAGAGACTCGACTGACTCAGTTAGACATTTGACCAGTGCCCTGTAACTTATAGACTAACAAATATACTTTAATACATTGTGTTCATTGACAACCTGTCTCTTATCTGTTGACCTACTACAACATTAACATTTTATCTTCAACTCATTCAATATAAATTTTCCACAAGTCCATTTTGTAAGGCCTGTCTGATCTATCAGATTCCGTTGTCCTCTGCCCTTGGGCTGGGGAAAATAAAGGGAGGGGAGAGAAAATTTCTCACTGTCCTTTCTGCTCCTTTCGTCTCCCTTCTCTCCTACCATCGACATCAGGAAATTAGTAACCGCGAAATGGAATCTGATACTTTGAATGTACAAAATAGCCTTATGACATGTGACGTGTCTGTCCTTAATACCATAAATTACGATAATGAAATACTGTCTGAACAGGGTTACTTTTTTATATTTTCTCAGGCTGTTCCATATTCAAGAGACTACAAACGAAAGTACGACTTCTTCAGATCAAGACTCCGCAAGCCAGTATGTATTTTTTCAGCAGTCTGTTTATGTGATTTCGTTGCTAAACTTCCTGTAGAGATATCGAAATTTATTAGCTTTTGAGATTTGCTAATTTGTTTATAAATCAATTACCGCATTGCCCCAAAATTGCTATTCTTTTAAATTGCTAAAATTCGAGAAAGGACAAAGCTGATTTTTTGTCAAGAATTTCTTAACGTGGAATTATGCCAAGGACCAATTTTTTCGTCGCGAGGTAAAAACGAGGGTGTGGTTTTCTCCACAGCTAGCCCCTCCCTCCGCCATTATCATTAGATAACGCAATAAAAACGGAGCTTTCTGATTGGCTAATGAAATAGAATTACGTGATATGTAAACAAACCAAAGCTGCTATTGTTACAAAATTTGCCTCTGTTCCAAGGACCATGAAATAAATTTCAGAGTTGCTTACTATGTTAGTTCCATTGACAAAATAATGCAATAAACAATCGCACTAAAGATTGCTTCAGGGAATATTTTACCATGAGCCTTTGCGTCTCAAAGGATTTCGATTGATTTGATCGGACGATTCACCATGGAAGGCGAGAGATCATTGTAGGGATATCCCCGACCCCATCTTTGTACTAGGTTAAAGGCTTGCATTTGCAAAGAGCAAAACAAACTAAAACTATCCCATTCAAATCGAAGTTGCACACGCGCCGTGAACAATGGATGGCCAAAGAAACAATGCTGTGTCTAATTTTTGTTCAATTTTTATACAGGCCTATTTACCATTGCACATTCCCTTTAAAGTGAAAGACCTGAGCTATATTGTGCCATCTATAAATAGGACAAAGAAAAACCTAAACACGCCATTGTTTTCTTTGGCTTTGCTTTCTTTCGCCACACGCTGGTTATCTAATACAATAGTTTACTTATAAACCTACGAGATCTCATCTTTTAACTCGGGTTATTTCCTTTAATAAGCAACAGTATTTTATTTTGATCTAGTTTCGAAATGTGACTCTTTTTTTCTTCTTTATTCTTTATTCGTTATTCTTCCCAACAGGAACATGTACCAAACAAATACGAAATTCGAATAAGAAGACAATCGATTTTGGAAGATTCATATCGGGCCATTTTGCTAACTGTTACAAATTTAGATATACTAAAAACGAAATTATGGATCGTGTTTGATGGGGAAGTTGGTCTAGATTATGGTGGTGTCTCTAGGTAAGGCTTCAACATATTATAAATTCTTTTTTCTACCATTTTGTATTCATTTTATTTTGTATGTTATTTTCTTTTTGAAACAAGATTTCCAGCCCTCCAGAATGAAAATACGGTATGCTCAAGTAGGAAATGTGCCCTGGACCTTGTTTGTTATTTCGAAAAATTCCGAAGTAGTAACTTTATAAATTTCCGCAATTTAAGTTGCAAATTTTATTTTCAGAGAATGGTTTTATTTACTTTCAAAAGAAATCTTCAATCCTTACTATGGACTGTTTGAATATTCGGCAACGTAAGTATCGTTACTTGTTTGATTTCTTGCTTCACCTTACATGAATTCTTGATTTATTATTTACATACGATTTTACCAGTCGTGCTTTCTGTAATAACAACAATTGCTGAAACCATAGTGTGAAAAAAACAGTGCGAAAAATTGGACTACTACAGCATAATTATCTAAACAAGGTCTTGGCCAGAAGTAATCGTGAAATTAGTTAGCTAAGTATAATTTAACCCATACTCTCCAGTACCAAATAGGAGGGGTGGTTTTAATAACTAGGGGTGGGAAAACATTTGAAAACTTAATAAGCGGAGGGTCTTAATTAGTGGGGGGGGGGAATATGTTAAAATTAAAGTATCCTGGCAGCTTTTATTCGATTTCTCCAAGTTAAGGAAAAGATTTGCTCACACTTTCAATGAGATTGATTAGCGGGGGGTTCTAATAAGGCTCGGGGGTGGGAAAATTTTCAAAATTTAATAACTTGGGGGACGTATTTAGCACTGGAGAGTAGTTTTTAGAGATTTTGCATAATTTCTTCTTATCTGGCATAACGAAATGCAATTTTGTTTTTAGGGACAATTACACACTGCAGATAAATCCAAATTCAGGGTTATGTAATGATCAACATCTGTCGTATTTCAAATTCATTGGTAGAGTTGCTGGAATGGCTGTTTATCATGGGAAATTATTAGATGGTTAGTTTCTTTCTTTTGCTTACAATATCCCATTAACTCTGACACAGTTAAACCAGCTTTATGTACACCACCAGGTTAAATTTCAGCCAATCAAATTAATTCGATTTTTTGGATTGACCAATTTGAACATTTGATAACCTTGTTTAGTTTAACTGATCAAAATTTTTTTTCCAGCATTTTTCATTCGACCATTTTACAAGATGATGCTTAGCAAGAAGATAACGCTTGCTGATATGGAAAGTGTGGTAAGTAGCCCATTCACATAGATATTGGTTTTACTTTTCAAGTTGTTTCAACAACCTTCTTTTTTTTTTAAAGAGTTATCTCGCGGGCTTTAGGAAACTCTGATTTTCCGATGATACATCGAGTATTTTTCCAAATTTTTATTTCAATCGTGATACATCGAGAGAGAAGATGGACTCTGCACAGATGAGCAAAACCCAGTTTAGAATCTTTCAAAATTTCTAATATTTTCTTCAGAATGTAGTAATTTCCGAAAATCCGAAATTTGGATAAAGTTTCCAAAAATTATGATTCTTGTGTGAAAACGTTATTTGCCGTCTTTTTTTGTCAGGAATTTTCCTATTTTATACTTTTCCTTGTTTTCAATTATTTGAGCTTCAAGCAAGCAAAAAATTACTAGAAAACTTACAATGAATAGTTTGATTTCTATATCTGCTAAATTTCAGTTCAGTGTGAGTTTTCAAACTTTTCAGGTTTTTTGGCGCACCCCATGAAAATCCATTTTCGTTCGATTTCTTCTTGCCTTCACTCGAAGCTGTATTCACACTTGAGGTGATATAATTTATCGAGGCTTCGCGGCCTAAATAGGACTCGCTAAACCGAGGCCCGGTCCTGTCCTGAAACGTGAGGTTTGTTTGTGTGGCTTCTAGAAAAACGCTTTAATCGTGAATTCGGTTGTATTGACATCATCAGTCAGATAGAGCGTTTTTTCCGCTCGTAGGATTCTGAATACTTCAACAGTTTGAAGTGGCTGCAGGAAAATGATCCGGAAGATTTAGACTTACGATTTCAAGTGGAAGAAGAAGCTCTTGGAAAAATTACAAGTCGTGAATTGAAACGAGATGGTGCTGAAATTCAAGTCACTAATGATAATAAGAAACAATATATTGAGTATGCCTACGATTTTCTTTTCCTTTAAGATTCGTTCACCAATTCTTATTTTCAAGTTTGTCAAGTCATATTTTGTTAGAAAATACCATGGGCGACGGGACACCAAGTGTGGATCAAGCCACCTGAACCCATTGTGTGTCTGTGTGAAATTTATTTTTAACTACTGATCAAAATGGCTTGTGGTTTTTTGGTGTCTCTGGTGGTTGTTGTGGTTGTTTGGTGTCTCTGTTGCGTCTTGTCCACTGCCATCTTGATCACCACGTCCGCCACAGTTTATCTTCGGTTTCCTGTACCTAATTGAATTGAATTTCTACGCAACAAGTAAATTCGGAATTTTCATGTGACCCACCTGTGTTGGCCTTTAACTTAATTTCACGTTTTCTACACTCGAAGACTTTTCGATAATAGCTTTTTCTATTTTCCTTTAGCTTGGTTATTAAATGGCGTTTTGTTGATCGAATCACTGAGCAAATGGAGAAATTTAAAGAGGTAGGAGTGTGTCCAAAAATAGAAGTAACAAATTTTACTTAGTTCATGCAAGGATTTACAGCTTAACTAAATCCGAAATATGATTATAATTTAAGACCCGGTATACATATCAGACCTACTATCACCTATCAAACGCTGTGTTGGATAAAAAACCAAATCTCATCCTCAGTCAAATGTTTGAGTCAAAACTGCAAATTTTAACTTTTTCGATAACAATCTTGAAAAATCCTATCAAAAAAGAAAGGCTTAAGGGGTCGAAATTTGCCTTAATGGCTAACAAAGTGTCGAAATTTTGGTGATTTTGTGAGCAACACGGATTTTACGCATATTTTCATATCACAAAGGAGAATTATTGAATTTATATAATTGCATCAGGAGGAAATTTGGAAATTTGTTGCAAATTTCGAGTTTGATGGCATTTCAGACGATTAAAGTTTTTTTAGGGCGGTTGGGATAGGACCTTGCATTTACTAAAACTTGTGTTTTTATTACACCACATGTATAACAGTTTTGATCCTTAAGATTTGCTATTCAAAGTGCCTATTTTCTCTTCAGGGCTTCAATGAAATTATCCCACATGACATGTTGAGAATATTTGACCAGCGAGAATTAGAGGTAGGTTGAGTAAAATGTTTCGTTATTCCTCGCTCCCCGCTTACTTTTATGCCACATCAACCAATGTATTGAAATTATATTTTATTGATATAGTTCATTTTGTGGTTTAACTGAACTTAAAGATCCATTGCTAACCATGATCCTTTGCGAGCCAAATGGAAAGCAAAACAAAAAGAACTTAGGCCAGAAATGACTTTCAGATCATACGTAAGTCGACTTTGGGATCGCAAAAGATCATGGTCAGCAATGGGTCTTTAAAAGCAGGAATAATATTTGTTTTATATTGCAGTACCTTCTTTGTGGATTGGGAGAAATCGATGAAAATGATTGGAGGAAGCACACGAATTACAGAAGTGGTTATCATGACAAACATTACGTCATTCAATGGTTTTTCAAGGTACCCTTCATTTTTAATTACTCTTTCGCCCATAACTCCTTGCACGATATTATGGGAAATTACACCAAATCATGGCAGTTAAGAACATAGGTACCAAATCTTTATTGGCAGACAGTTCCACCAATTGGACCAATCACATTGCGTAAAAACAACAACAAACGCAATTTTAGGCTCATTTTGCCGTTTTTACAATCCTTTACTTTTCTCTGTGGAAGGGGAATTTAGACCCCGTTTACACTTTACCGGTACAACTTTGGATCCGTAACAAAAGTGTAACGGATCAGACACCTTTCTTTGTTCCTTCGATTTATAAAATAATTTTGTTCTGGAGCAGTATAAACGCTCTTGAACCGTAACAACTATGTAACGGATCAAAACTATATCAGTACAGCGTAAACGCGATCTTAGATGATCAAAATTTTTTCAACAAACTTTTCCAACAAATTTTTCTACTGCACAATCGTACTTAAGGGAATCGCCCTCTCCGAAAGAATCGCCCTCTCCGAAGAAGTAAATATAATAGCCAATCCTTTCTTCAAATCGACTAAATATTTTAAATATTTAACCGATTTGACGAAAGGATTGGCTAGGATTGACAAATAATATTGAATATATGGTTCACAAATTGTGGTCTTTTGCTCAAATGTTATTACCAGGGATATATCTAGCTCAATTATTTTCCTGATACAAAGTTTTCAATAAAAAATGTGTATTCTATACAATGTGTATTCTAGTGAAGAAGGGGAGCCAGAACGTTGACTTGGGAGTTCAGCCAACTTTACGATTTGTTAACATATCACGTCTCATTGCTTCGTGCTTCTTCATTTTTAGGCCGTCGGTACATTTGACAATGAAATGAAAGCGAGACTGCTGCAGTTTGTGACTGGAACATCGCGAGTACCAATGAATGGTTTTGCTGAATTATATGGTAGCAATGGTCCTCAACGATTTACAATTGAAAGATGGGGGGATACGCATTCCCTTCCACGTGCCCATACTTGGTAACTCTTTTGGTTTTCTTTATTTCCAGCATTCATTCTATTTTTCCATTCAGTAAAACATCTAGAGTGGTGTCGCCCACTATGGCCATGTCGCCGCGAATTTTTTTTATTAGATCACCAAAGAGAGTTTTTGGAGAAACCGCATAAGAAACCATGTGAAAGTTTCAATTCTGTTTTGACAAATTTTTGACATATTTGAAGATGGGGGTAAAGACGGCATTTTCGTACGCGCCATCGCCCCGATTTCCAAAACTTCATCGTTGTCGAAAGACATGCATATTGACAGGTCATTGTGAATACGAAACAATTTTGAAAACAGGTAGAAAGTTTGTTTTCTGTGGCCTGTCAAATAGCCAAGGAACTTTGGCAAACTCAGTATGCGTTTAGAAGAATTTTTGTAAGCGAAAAGTAACTTTATTAAAGTGTTGGTCCGTGTTGGTCAATCAAGACCGGATCATCAGCAACAGTAGTTCAATAGAATTGTTACACAGCGGTCTATCTCATCGTATATTAATTAGCCTTGTTCATTCTTTTCTAGCTTCAACCGCCTGGATTTGCCTCCTTATACAAGCTATCACGAACTACGAGAAAAATTAAGACTTGCAGTTGAAAACACTGAAGGATTTGAAGGGGTAGATTAGTAACATGTACTCGAAAAAATTGGTAATTATTTTTCAAAAACTTATTTGTATCTGATGGAACGAAAGATTGGGTTTATTTTCCGGGTGTCCAAAAAGTTTTCCAAGGTTTGATAAATTTGATAATTTAGGTAGAGGGAATTGAATTTCTAACTCCAACGTTTGAACTAATTTTGACAGCTTTTTTGTCATGTAAGGACCCACCGAGTTCTGAACACAGAAATATAACATTTTAGTCCTACAAAGGCCTAAAAAGTTGGCCTAGATTTTGTAAGTAAGGAAAACACAACTTTTTTAAAATTCGTTGTTTTCAAATTGAAATAACTGTTATACTCGGCCACCCCTTAAGTGGAAGCACTGATTTTCAAACTTTGGCAGGTGTCTGTAATTTTTGGAAGATTTAAAAACTTAAGATATTTGAAGTGTGAACAAATCTTAATCACACTCTGATGAGGACACAAGTCTGAAGGCTTCCATGTGTTTAAAGATATTATCATTTGTGTCGTCCAAATCTCCTCTCTATATCAATACATTTTACCAAGTGGTGGAAATGGATATTTCCAATTTCTATCTCTACTTAATACCTCTATGGATTCAAAACAAACGTTGGAAAATTTTCGGAACATCTGGTATATGCAAGAGAAGGGGTCTTTATTAAGCATGGCTAATGGTCTTTATTAACGCTGAATTTGAATCGTATTGGAAAGTACTACCGCTGGAAATTGAGTATAGTGGTGATATGATATTTAAGGGTTGAACAAGAATGTAAACATGAACTGAATTTGTAATCAGCTAGAAAACGGATTTAAAAACAGCATAGCCGTCAAATCTTTAAAAACGATGGCCTACGTGGCTAATGCGCCTTTCGTTTAATTTAATTGCTTGAAAGCAACTTCAGGTACTTTGACGTCACAACCTCAAAACTGGTTGAAACACGGAAGACGCTGTATTCCCTGAAAATAATCAAGATATAAAAAATCTTGCAAATAGAATTATACCTAAGTACCTGAATTTCAAACCATGAATCAAACAAAAGAGGCATTAGCCATTTGTGCAATTCAAGATTTTACGCAAAAGCAATAAAATTCTTTCATAAAGTAATCCGAGAGAATCAATCTAAAGCCTTGTGTTTCCCTAACCAGTCACATTCGAGGTTGGGAGGTGGAAGGTTAATCAGGAGAAAAATGTTGATGTTATATGAATCTGCAAACTTCCTGCTTATCTTCAAAATTTCTTCTTTTTCAGTTGTATCAAATGCCAAATTATATTTCAATGATGACAATTATGCTAAATTATGCGAAAGATTTTGAAGCGATAGCTTGAAAACCCATATTTTGAGCCATCTGCTTTAGCAAAGATCGTGATCTTGCCCAGGATAATTAATTTTACAATATCACTTTTAATTTGTATGTGATAACAAGATTAATTTCCGGCATTATCAACCTTGTGAAGGAATTTGAAAGGCCAAAATGACAGATTTGCTTCAAATTTTGTGCAAGTGTGCAGTATGCTTCAAAACCAGGTAGCTAATAAAACTTCAGAATTTTACTAATTGAAATCTATTGATAGGATAATTAATATTGTTCCTAAATTTAATTTGATATTTGATACAATTCCTCAAAAAAGAAATTTAATGCTAATCTTATTTTGAAATGTTTGTCATTTTTCAAGCCGAAACTTGTTTTGACTCACCCGGAAGTTGTTGGTGGTTTATAGACTTGCCTCAAGTCTATTTCATGAAGTCTGTCTGACCGATCCCTTTCCCATCGTTCCCAGATCCACCATCCCAACATTCCGTAAAATCACTCCAGTGTCCAGCATAGGTGTCCAATCTTCAAAAAGGTTAGTGTAAATGGCTGTTACTTTTCCTTTGAACTGAATAGCTTGAAAGAAACTTTAGCTACTATGCTATAATCCTACGATTGGACTTTCCTGAAATCTTCAATACTGTCAGAATTAGAGGTTTTTTCTTCTTTTTTAGAATGTAAGAGTTTTGAAAAAAAATAAAAACCATCGTAATTTCAAAACCTTTTCAGGAAATATGGAATGATTTTCAAGAAAACCATATTTGTTTATGCATGTCTATCAATCTCAAGTCTAGCCCTGCACTCTTCTAGTTTTCCATTTAGAAATTTGATGATGTCACAGCCTCAAATGAGTTGAAATATAAAATATGCTGTAATTTTGAGAATATTCAAGATTTCAGAAAAGTGCAATGGTAGAATTATAGCAAAAGTAGCTAAAGGTTCTTTCAAGCCATTCAATTAAAAGAAAAATGTAATAGCCATTTACACTAGTCTTTTTAAAGTTTTGATGCCTACAGTATGTTCAAGTGTCCATGCTGCCCATAATATGGAGACTCAAGGCTAAAGACTTTGATTTTCTTATGAATCAGGCATTAGTTAGGCAGATGTATCTGTGTACTTTTCATGACTATAACCACTGTAATTTACTACATTGTATTATCGCAAGTAGAACCTATCAAGATCATTCTATATGTTACTATATTTAAAGGAATCCAATAGTTTATTTATGTTTATTTCACTGTTGCCTCCTATGTTTTTTAATCTAAGAAAACCCAAAGAGGCATAGTTTCCATTATCCAAATGTTCGAGTACAGTCTTTTCACTCAACTCATGGACAGACATGGACAATTCTCAATTCACAGCCAGAGTGCATTCCATGTAAACTCCACGCCGAAGGTTACGCCGATAACAAAGTAATTTACGCCAGGAAAACAATAGATCAATTCAATTACAATAATTTTCTATTGTTTCCATTAGATTTTCACGCCACTGCGCCAAGAAAAGTTCTTTTCCACGCCGAAGATCTTCGGGCCTAAGTGCATGAAATGCACCCTGGATTCACAGTCTGATTAACCATCATTTAGCGTGCAAAGAAGTGCTCCTGTGTGCCCTTTTTCATCCAAACTTAGATAAAAGAAGTTTTTAAGGCAGCTCTGTAACATGCAATGCTCTTTTTGATCTAAAAAACAGATCATAAGGCGGACTTCAAGAACAGTGTCCACTGGGGCCCATCTACCATGAAACATGAGGAAATAATAGACGATTCCGGAAAAGATGGCGTCGAGGGGCATTTGACCAAGATGCATTGCGTTTGATGATCGAATTTCTATAGAATCACTGTTGATTCCATTATAGAACGCAATGCATCTTGGTCAAATGCCCCCCGACGCCATCTTTTCCGGAATCGTCTATTGGCGCTGTGGTTAATGAACCAACTTTATAAATTTGTCCATGAGTTGAGTGCACAGACTATGTTATTGTTTTAATTGTACAATAATATAAATGTCGTTGCCAGGTTGAACATTCAGAAATTTCAGGTTGTGTCTCTCTGGAGAACTTCATTGTTTTGATCAAACCGATCTCTACAAAAGGCTCTTAATAGAGTCTTAATAGCTATCATGGAGCTTTGACATCCCTTGATACATGAGCTGCTTTATCTGTAAACTGACTGTGATTCAAAGCTGTAACATCTGCTTATAGTTGTACATATTACATAAATAATTCCCCAAAGTCCAAATAGTGAAATATTTGGGCAAGTTTTTATGCTGTTCATATCAATACACCTCTACTCTTCTCTGGTCATCCCTTCTTGAAAACCTTTTGCTGTTTTGTTCATCAGCAATCATCAATGTTATAGAATGAGAAACTGAACTGAACTAAATGTTTATCTTGAGAAACACAAAACGCATCTTCAGCCTTCAATGTCGATTTCTGCATGAGTGTCTTTAGATTCATACTTTAGTTTGTCCAACGCTGACTCTATCAAAGTGGAGTTATTGACCAATGCTGGATTGCCAAGGAGAAGGTTATCTTGCGAGGAGACAACAACGGATCCACTGTCATCCAGCCGTATCTTTTTCGTTGGTGTAGCACCACTTTGGTCTCCATACCTCACAGATGATTGTATTTGTGCCGTATCTGCCATCACACCAAGCCTTTCCAATTCGTCAGATGTTAAGCCCATAGTTGCTTTGCTTACACTGACTTTTTGCTGCATAGCTTTTTGTTTCAAAGCTGACCTGATTTGCCCAACGGATTTGGTTTTTATCTGCCCACTTATCTTTTCCAAATCATTTCCAAATCGCAAGATGGCTTGTCTCAACATTTCGATTTCGGCTTCTCCCCATTTTCCTTCTTCCCCAGAACCTCCTTCACCAGACATCGTCTGCAATTCTACTGCCATTCCTCCAAGGCGGCTAAATGCTAGGCCAGCAGTTTCGAAGATCTCTGCTACTTTCGTTGCCGCAGTCATCTTGTTGCCCCAATGCTGTTTTAGCCACCAGGTTTGTCTATAGATTCGTCGCCTTTCTTCTTCGCAGCTCCAAACAATTTGTGCTTAGGCCAAGATGGCGGAAAATAGAACACGGACAATGGTGCGCAACGGATTACTTCATGTGTGCTGGCTGGGAAAAACCCGAGAACGGTGGCGTGCTCCTGCGCACAAGCAACTTATAGTCGGGGATTGTTCCCAATTTTTTTATCGGAATTTTTGGTATCTTATCTTTTTAGGCATTTTCCAAAATTATGTCTACTGTTTTTCCAAATTTTTAGAATTAAATTCTTCATGACTAGCAGAATTATGGCCCAAACTTTCATCAGGTGTGCAAGAAATTGGTTTGGAACCTAACAACGAGTATGTCAAGGGGAAACGGTTGACTCCCACCCAGGGAGGACAATTACATGCACATACAGGGAGGTAAGTCCCTAATTTTTGGGTCAGAATATTGCCGCAAGCGATACTTTTGGGTCCAAATAAACTGAAAATATAGCCACAATATTTCTTAGCATCAAATATAGTTGGGGGTTGACTTGACAGCTTATTAATGCATTGAATAACAAAAAGAATGGAGAAATAAAATAACTCGCAGGGAACGAAGACATGATTTTATCAAATACGTACATCATCACAGCAGGTAGGTCCAACAAAAACAGCTATTTATCTCCCGCAATAATACCATCACAATGATGAAACTTTTCCAAACTGAAGTCAATGGCACCAGCAAAGTATTTCCATGTGTTTTACATCTTCATGAGAGCCCATGCCTTTTTTCAGAAATTAAAAGAAAATTTGGCAATAATAGGCGATTGGCGGTAATGGGGACGACACTACTCTATACCATGCAATAAGGATGCTTATGTTTCAAAACTGAATTATTCCTTTATATATTGGTTTCCAAAGAGGGCATATACTTTTGAGTATTTCATATAATACTTGATGACCCAAAAAAGTTGACTGAAAGGAGAGATTCAGGGGGATTCAGGTGCTGTTTGGTAAGGTTTGGTAGCTAAATATCTGGCCTAAGAAGCTTTTTTTGAGCAATGGATGCTACATTTCAAAACGTGAAGATGTTTTATATTTCTCTGTAAAATTATCAGTGTTTGGAAAGTTTACAAACTTTTAGATGGCTTAGATGGTCAAAGGAATATACTCATTTTGATAAATTAAATCGTATGAGTTCGTTCTTAATCTGTTTCCATTTGGGACTCTGCAACTTTGATCTTTTGGTTCAGTATAATCTTCTGTGTTGGTGGTCGTGCTGAGAAAAAGAAAACAGTTTTTTGCAAAAGCTCTTTAAAATTAGACATTAAAATAAAGACGTGTTTGCGAAACACTACCAGTTTCAATTTTAGAAAAATGGCTATATATATAAACAATAAGAGATAGCATTTATTTGCATAAAAGTATATTCGTAGTGTCTGGAGAAATAAGTAGTTTTATCAGCAACATAAATTATACCCTAACTTGAAGTCACTCAAACAACAAACTGTTAGTAAAAAACTTTTCATCTAAGTCTTTTTAATTTCAAGATTATTTCATACTCTAGAGAAATGAAATGTACCATGTTGAAGAAATATGTTTGAAATAAATCTATATTTTGAAGGAATGTATCTTTGCTGTGATGTCGAAAGGAGGAAAATATCACAAATTCTATCCAAGACTTTCACATACTTGTTTGTCAGAATTTATTTGTGCCATAACTGGGGCTCGACAAACATTCTGGATCATTTTCTTAGCAACGCTTTCTTGCACAAAAAGATTGGCTGTCCTAGTTTTATAACAGTTTATGCACGAG
The DNA here is from genome assembly GCA_004194415.1 of Aurelia aurita. Taxonomy (NCBI): domain Eukaryota; kingdom Metazoa; phylum Cnidaria; class Scyphozoa; order Semaeostomeae; family Ulmaridae; genus Aurelia; species Aurelia aurita. The sequence continues at coordinate 1,287,254 of REGM01000012.1, read as the reverse complement.
TCCTTGTTGAGTGTGGTGGTGGCTGGTTGTTGCTGTTGTTGTTTTGTAGAGAAACAACAGATTCATGTTGTAAGTCTAGCAGAAGTACTTACCTGGAGGGCTCCTGATGAGATTGATATTATTTTTGACTTCATTCTTATCTGCTTCCTTTGCCAATGCTTTGCTTGCCCTAAACCTGTAAGAACATCAAAATACACCTCAAATATAATCTGCAAGATTGAACATCAACAATAAATTTCTAACATTGTCATTGAAAGCTTGTTACAAATATCTAGTACACTCATTTTTTATAAGAAACCTCTTATAAGAAACAGTAGTACCCTCTTCTAGAAAATCAACAAACTCTTGGAATCAATCAGAGGTCAATTCAAAGATAAGAAACTTTTCCATTCTTTGTTATGAGTTGCAAAGTGCTTTGAAAAAAAAACTGTATTTCTAACGCAAATAATACTAAAAAGTATAATATTGTTTCTTTCTTGTAATTCTCTGGGCGTAAAAAGCCAATTATGATTAATTGTGAAACTCAATTCAAGAAGATTAAGAAACTTTACAAGAAATGTTTACTAAAGTATTCGGCCAAAAATTAAGAACCATATTACAAAGAAATGAGTGCACAAAAATGAATCTTTGTTGAAAGGAGGGCACAAACTTGGAAGCCATTGTAGTGGCCTTACCTGTTCTTTATGAATTGTTTCTGTCTCTTTTCTTTAATGTCCTGGATTTTCTGAATTACACCCACTGAAAACAAAGTTAAAAATGATCATTACATATACAAATGCAAGTGAAGGTGAAGTTGCGGTTCTTAGAGCCAAGTGTAGGGATTGCATAAGGGGTAGGATGGAAAGGGAGTTATACTTAAAGTTTGTGTCACATGAAGCTTCACACTTGCTCAGTTTTGAGAGAGAAAAAATTGAAACTTTTTTCCAGGTTTTCTTCTCTGTAAACATGCAAGAAATGTTCAGCATCATATAATTCTGGAAAGTTTTTTTAATTTTGGAAAAAAATTTTTGGAAGAAATGTCAGAGTTTGAAAAGAAAAGCAGTTGATTCCGACAAACTCTCCCAAGAGCAAGTAAAAACTTAATAGGAGTATTTTTGAAAAAGTGGCTGACAAAAATTGCATAAAAAAGCTAATTTTCTCTTTTTAATTTAAGAAATCGGACTTTATGGATCTGTTTTAACTAATCACAAGCTATATATAAATATGTGCACAGTATCTTTCTTGGTATGAAGGATTCTTTGAAAATTGGTTGGTAGATTGGTAGGTATTTTCAGAAACTGATCTAGAAGAATACTGATAAAGAACTCTGCTGACAAAAAAAGTTAACAAATAGCCCTACATGTTTTTTTATAAGAAACTGCAGCAGATATGTTTCTTGACCTGTAAAATACCAGGTGGGAAAAAATGTTCTGTTACATTGAAAAATTAAATGAAAGTTAATGTTACTCAAGAATGAGGGTTCAACAACATATTTACCATAATATCTTTGAATTTAGCTTTTGAAAGTTTCTTAGCTCTTTCCGAACTTAGCACTAGAGTTTCTTAAATTTTCAGCCATCCTAGTACTAGTTTCTTATAAACCAGCTTTTTATAAAAAAAAAATGTGTAATCAAATTTGNGACAAAAAAAGTTAACAAATAGCCCTACATGTTTTTTTATAAGAAACTGCAGCAGATATGTTTCTTGACCTGTAAAATACCAGGTGGGAAAAAATGTTCTGTTACATTGAAAAATTAAATGAAAGTTAATGTTACTCAAGAATGAGGGTTCAACAACATATTTACCATAATATCTTTGAATTTAGCTTTTGAAAGTTTCTTAGCTCTTTCCGAACTTAGCACTAGAGTTTCTTAAATTTTCAGCCATCCTAGTACTAGTTTCTTATAAACCAGCTTTTTATAAAAAAAAAATGTGTAATCAAATTTGTATTTCTAAAATAATTTTGTGGATCTCGTATGTTATAAATTAACAAGTAACCTGTTTTTGTCCATATTTCTCTATTGTAAACCACTGGAACATTTCTTCTCTTTTCAAATTCAAAAGCAGGATCAACAGCAAGTTCTTTGCCAGCTGATTTTCTGAATGCTTTTGTCCATCTGACTTTCCTTGGGTTTCTCTTCATTTTGAATGATTTGTGGCACTTTGATCTGCAAAACTTGAATACCTGCAAAAAGGTAAGTTTTACGGTGAATAAGGTCTTTTTTTTTCATATTATAAATAAACCTGACAAGGGGTCACGGAAATTTAGCGTCATGACAAGGGGTCTTGCACTCAATTAGGACTGCTACTTCTGCAATGCCAGGGCTTGGCAATAAAAATGCAACTTCACCTTCATCTGGGCAGCAATACATAATTTATTTTCTTCACTGTGCAATAAACTGTGCACAACATGTGCTTATATTTCTATTTCCCTTTTGTTTTAAATTGAATGAATTTTTGCTCCTCTCCTTTTAATTGAATGAAGTTGCGCGCTATTCTTTCTTTCTTGAAATCGCAAACCAAAAATTCTTTCTTCATTAGCCGAAATCTGATAGACGTTCTCATATGAGTTTGTGAATTGGCGATTTAGGCCCCTCTACTAAGACTAAAGTACTATCTCACAACAATTTGAGTTTAATCAATCACTCGACAAGAACTGAACTTGTTTAATACAAGATAAAAGATCCATACCTTACTGTCATTCCTTACAAAGTGCATTCCATGGCCAGGATAGAGCGGAGATGAACAAAAATAACATTTTTCGACTCTCATCTTTGCAGACTCTTCTCTTCTTTATGACAATGTGATGGTGAAAGACTGAAGATGACCTTGTATCCCTGTGAAGCACCAACATTACCTTGTATCCACCGCTATCCACCGCATTGCCTCACAGCGGCAAATCACTCCTTCGCTGTAACTTTCCGCAGCAGTTCGTTGGAAATGGCGGCAAAATCGAGCACTTCCCAACAGAAATGTAAAAGGCAAAGCAAGACTGAATTAAAGATGCAAAGATGAGGTAAACTCTTTTAATTCATATCTCCTAGTGGATGAGATTCTGAAAATTGCACTCCAGAGCCAAGCCAGCCAAAGCACAGTACAGACAGAGTAGTCGGTGTTCAACTTTTTTTAGGCCCGCCCGTAGCGTAACCTTTGATTTTTCCATTGAGCTTTCTCGTCCCGTTGTTGGCTAGTTGTTGGCTTGAAGTCGCGCTAATGCTATATGCTGTGTTGTTAAACACTAGATAGGTAAGGCATACTTTTAATAATAAAGACACAGGCAAAAGTTGCATTAACTCCCACTTTGTTGTTGTAACTTTATTTGAATTCGAAATATATACAAATAGCTAACAATATATACATTATACATTAAATATACAGATGTATGTGTACAGTACAGATGAAAGAATAATAGCAAATAGGCCTAGTCCTATGCGCTGATGAGCTGACTATGTCAGTCTGACTACTAATACTACACTTCGATAGCAGTACTTCCCTGAGGCTTGAAAACTGTAAAATATGTGTACCAATTCCGTTAGCTGTGATCAAAATTGTTTGTCTATCACCCCTTTAAAAGATGTGAAAAGAAATACGATGGGCCAGGCCCAGGGTGGAAAGTTCGTTTTTGCTACGCCAAAGTTTTACGCCACGCCAATTGTTTAAAGACAATAGGCCTATTGTTTTACAATTGTTCTCGACGTGTCGCTCCATGCCATAGATATTTGGCGTAACATGCATATGTTTTCCAGCATGGACAATAGGATCCCTAACTTGAAAAGTGTGTACCTATCTATGCACTGAAGTTTCATTGTTTTTGAGACAATAAACCTATTGCTCTTTATCGTTTTAGACCAAACTGTGTGCTGTTGTATTGTAAGATCTTTCATCTTGTAGTTTGATGGACCAAAGATTGATGCCAGATCCCCTGGACATCAGGGAGATCACATTTACAAGTTTGTTGCTCCTTGGTTTCGAGCCAGCTGTCTTTCAAACAAAGTATAGTTGCCCTTTTAACAGGTAAATACAATTTTTTGCAATTCAATATAGTTCCAGCAGAGTCCAAAAGATGTGACATTAATTTTAGAATGCCAGAAATTGCCTTACAAATCTTCAAATTCTCCTTGCTAGAGAAGACAGTTTCATTTTGCAATGTTGCATTGTGTTCGATGTTAAAGATTTGCTACAAATATTCTAGAACACATTTTTATTTTGTTTTCATTTCTTTCTTTCCACAGAGATGTCTTTGCTTATCCTAATAAGAAAGCTATGGAAACTGTTTTCCATTTTCTTTTCACAAAACTCAATCCTGATGTAACAAGAGATGAATTCAGGTGTGCATTCTATTTTCTTTGATTGTTTTGATCTTTGTGTAAATTTTTAATACATGTGGGGATCTTTTGGCCAATATCATTAATCTTATTGGCAAGGTTAAAGACAAACCATGATCAGTATAACCTTTAGAGATTAATAGAATCAAAACATTTATATTTCCAAATATTTCCAATATATACATAATTGATGAAATAATGCTTGTTCGTCAATTGCCAGTTTTAGTACCCTAAAAGAAAACATTTTAATACACATTATTTGGCAATTTACTTTGTCATTGTACAGTAAAATCATTGTGTACAGGCACATTAACATCAAATAGCTCCCAAGCAGTCCTTAAGGATTCTCCAAATGCAGATAAGAATTCTGGAGAGGTATGAAAGACTGCCAGAAAAATGTTTGAACAAGTAGTTTTATGAATTTCCTGGATTCTTAGGCAAAAAAACACGTTAATATACCTAATTCAATACTGTACTAGCTTTCCAATCTTATATTGTGTCGTACTGATTTTAGAAATTGCTGGCCAATCCTGGACAAGAAGCAGGAGTCTGCATTTCGTAAAGTTGCTGTTGGCTGGTTGAATAGAATTAGTAAAGTAAGAGGATCTTTTGCATCTTCTGCAGTATTTTGATTAATTCCTAGAATGGACATGGTCAAGAATTGTATTTTGGTACATGCAGCCATGATTTATTCTCTGATATGATTTATTCTCTGTTAGTTTTAATGCCTTCATTTGAAGCACAAGTTGTTTTCCTTAATTTGCCCATTTGTAATCTTTGTTACCCTTGGATCTATTTGCAAAATAGAGTTGATATACTTGCTTTGTTTTCAACACTGGCAAACTTCTTGGATATAAAATAGGTATAAAATTTAAAGACCNTCAGATATCGAACTGAAGGTAAGAAGGAAATAACATAAAAACTTCGTTATTCTTGCTCAAATATACGCTAACTATTACTTGACCGTTTTGTAAATAACCATGCATTCGAGGCGAAAAATTCTTGTGCTAAAGAATGAATATTCTACTCTAAGAGTATATGAAAGGTATCGTGAATACTTGTGATACTCCCTTGAATTATGTTGTTGGTTATTTCTGGGCTTAAAGAGTTTTGGGTCTGTTCAAAAGTTGTTATTCTGCAAGTTCTTTAACACTTGCTTCAAATAGTACAAGTGTTGATGCTGTCCTAGGAGGATGCCCATTTTTGTTCAAATTTGAGCATTTTGAACTTTGCTATTAAATCGAACAGCAATCAATCAATTTCTTTTGTTTTCATCATCAGCCATTCAGGCCACTGCATGCCGGTGGCCTCCCCAACGTTTTCCAGCATGTCTCTTGTTTTAGTGAGATGCTTTTCTTTAAGATTTTTGTCAAAATGTTTATTATTTTTAGATTCCAGATCTGCTAATAAGAGAATGCGAAGAAGAAATTCATCAGGTAATAAAAATATGGGGACGACTGCACTTTAGCGGACCAGCTTTATGTCATATCTCTCGGGAACGTATTTGACCAAATACCCTACCAACCCTAACTGAACCATACCTCACCCTAACTAACCCTAACTTACCCTAACTTACCCTAACTTACCCTAACTAACCCTAACTAACTCTTACTTACCCTAAAAACCCCTTTTCTAAACCTAGCCCTGACCCTAACCCTTACCCCATGACACATACTTGCCAATATTGAAAGCTGGTCCGTTAAAGTGCAGACTAGCCGAAATATGACATCTGATAGGAACAAGTACTGAGAAACAAATCTTGCATGAAGCTTGTGCTTTTTATCAGGAATGAATACTTATTTACATATCTCAAATTGACAATTTTTCGTTTAGTTGCCTAATGAAAATTGAATTGCATGACCTTTTCTAAATATGATTATAGTCATTAAATACTTTATCGTCACTCAAACCACCTCTTGTAATTTGTGTGCCAATTCTTCATTGTTATGTCTATATTTTACAGAGGAGAATTGGAAATACAATTGAGAGCGGACGAATCAATCTACTGAGGTAAGCACCCAATCTTGCCTTTGAAGTACCCCTAGCCTTTTGACCGTTAATCGGTATGACTCCAAATAGCAATTATGCAGGTGTACTAATTTGATCTTAATTGTTTTTATTGCTACTTTTACCTTAGTTTCAGTTTAAATGATGGCCCGACGAAAGATCGGTTGTTTTTAAAATAACCAAAGATTCTTTTTGTCTCAATTTGCCTCTTGAAGAATCAAGTTTTTGAAATCCTTCTTTTTGTCTACCAATAGCCTTGTCCAGCTTTGGAATTTGTCATTGCATCTTATTCTTGAGCAGATCAAAACATGTAAGTAACGATTTCTATTTGTTTATGCCCGGTGACTTAAAGAAGGTAAAAAATTTGATTTTAAATATAGTTCCCCTCGTTCTTGTCAGTCTTGGTGTTTTGAGGGTTGAGATCTTGTCAGAAATCGCAAAGTTGCCATCATTTCTAAATCAGAGGTTTGAGATGAACAAGGTAGCAGAGCTGCAGAAAGCCTTGCATTCCAGTTAAAAGTTGTTACTGGGCCTCATCGTTATGATTATGTAGCTGGTGAAAAATTTGACCTACTTTGATAAAAATTCAATCAATAATTTTATTGTATGATATGTCAACTAGCCATCCAGAATATCGATGGTGAACTTCTCTGAGTGGGAAAGTTGCTGTTTAAATGAGAGTTTTCTTGAGGATTATTTGTAGATCTCCTCCTGTATAAAGGTCACCCAACGACATTCGCGAACACATCCGCTGCAACTTTGAAGTATCGTTCATGGAAAATGATTTGATCCTCGCTTTCCCCTAGAGTTAGCCGTGACCATCTCTTTCTCGTCCAGATCCACTTCCTTCTGTTGCCGAAGAAGAAATCGAAGTTCGTGAACAGTTGCATGCCCAGTCTGCTTACTTGCAAAGCACCCAGTCTTTAAAGTGAGTTATTAAGTATTTATTAAGATGTTAAACGTCGGAAAGTTTGGAGAAAATATTTTGAGCGTTTTTATCTGAAACTTTGGAGATTGTAATGAAAGTTTGGGATGTTCTCTAAATCAGTATGAATCAGAAATGACAAATTATGTAAAAATTTCTTCATCTCGCACTCGTTGCATTTGAAGGCATGGCATGGCCTTACGATTGTGATATTTATGATTTTCTTTTTCATAGAAGGTGTTCTCCTAAGTTTTGCTCATTCTTCCTGACGCTCGGGAAATGATGTCCAAAATGAATTTTCTTTTGAAAGCTTGGAACAATTATATAACGGGGAAAGCTTTCAGTGCCAAAATCCTTTTTGATGGTCTCTTGTGCATCTAATCAAGAAACATTTTGATATTTTATTTAGCTATATAAAGTATCATTGAAAGTGGTTGTTTAAAAGATCTTCTTCGAATTTTTAGAGAAATCTTAGAAAAGGAGATGATCCCAGAGTTGAAAGATTCACTTGAAGAATTGCAGGAAGTAGTTGAAATGGCAACTACTCTGAAGAGCCAACGAACTCCGAAAGTTCTTAGAAGCTTTGTATGTGTACTCATTTCTATTTTGTATTGTTTTGATGTAAGGAATTTAAAACTTCTATCTTTGAATTTCGTGGATAGTCAGTTGCAAGTCTTATGAAACATTTTGAGAGCATGCTTTAAGTGTCTAGTTTCGAAGACATCACTTATTTTCCGTCTTGAACTTAATTCACATTGGTACTCCTCTATGTTATACCGAATGACAAAAACAATTTACAAAGATTTGAAACGACATCAAAGTTTTATTACCTTGCTGGTCTGGACATGTCCTAGCCTATCCATCCCTCCAAACACTTCAGTGAATAGTCTGAAACGCAGGCTAGATACTTTCTTTTTTGTGATAAATCCATGCTGTTTATTTCTGTTCATTAAATAATTAGATATTCTGCTTATACTTCATTTGTAGGACTTTAGCTTAACTGGTTTGCCCGCGACCCCATCAGTCCACTTGAACCCTAGCCAAGCACATGGAAGCATTCTTACTGCATTCACTAAAGAGCTGTTCACTGAACAAAATCGTAAGCATAAAATTTGTTATTGTTAGATTTTTTACATGCAGTATAAAATCTATCTTGGGAGCGAAAATAGTAAGATACTTTGGCCATTCAGTACTGCCAGATCATCTGAACCGTCAGCTTTTGACATTGTATCGCTTTTTGTAGGCCTGACACCCAAATGAAATGTGCCAATTCAAGCAAAGCTTTCTAGTTGAAAGTCAAGATATCTGAGAAGTAACTGCTGTAGCCTTGCTACTGTCCCTACCACTATATTCTTTTCCAAGATTACCTTCGAAAATTATGATTATGATGATCTTCTTTGTATGCCTACCTTTAATTTTTTTTTATCGATATCTTAGCAGTGCTAATTGTAAAGAAGTTTTGTGCTTACTGAATTATAATCCTGTCGAAATAAGTTTGTCACGAAAACAAACAGGAGCAGACAGTTCTGTAAAAGATGATGGCAGGATGCTTTTGATCTAGGTTCAGTGTTGCAGACTCTTTTCCCGCGCGCCATGTGGATGAACTTATGAATGAATTTATGGCCCTCGTTGCTTGCTTGTGTTCTGTATTATTGCTAATTTAGTCCTTTCCTTTTTCCAGTGCAAACCCCAGAGGCAATCGAGAGAGTGATCCAATCCTTGAAAGATGCAACTTTGGTGCAAAGCCCTGAAGGTTTGTATGAAATTGCTCAGTTCGCTGTTTATTTGCAAGGTTATTACCTAAGAAATACCCACGCCATGGACTTCGCAGTAGCTAAGCAAAGGGATCTACAAGCAGCGACACTTCTGTGATAAGTGCAAGTAGCTGATTTGAACAGAGGCTGACTCTGTTCGCTTCCCCTAAAGAGACTTGTTATAACGCAGTAGAAAACTGTCGAATTGAGACAAGATGACAGAGATCGAAGATTGCACCAACAATTGAAATCTTCGTTTATGACTTGAACCTTTTTCCTTAATATTCTAATATTCTATAATAATATTCTTATAATATATATTTAATAATGTTTTATAATAGATATTCTAATAAATATTCTAATGGTGGTCTCAGAGTCAATATAGCCCACAAGTAGGCCATACGTATTTTACGAAAATTGCAGCCTTGATACGGAGCACTTTGCAACCAGGATCTGCCTATAAATAGATGAATGATGAGATTTGCGATAAGCGAATTTACTCATGCAAACTCATTCTTACTTTGATTCGCGATTTTTCGCACGTGAAATCTATTTCTAGATATACTTTGGTATCTTACCACTTCGTAGCATTATTAAAAACCATCTTTTCCCCTTTTTGTTCGTGACAGCCGGAAAAAATATAATTAATGCTAATATTTGCTGTTTATTAACTACAAGTATATGTACCTCAAAAAAACATGGTACCTCAAAACATACATGGACACTTATGGCTCTATAATTTTTTCAAAATATCAACAAGTCTAAAACTGATTGTTATTTCTTATTCACAAGGTTTATATCTTTCTGGAAAAGTGTTAACAATTGCATTGTTTTCATATTTTGTTGCAACCAGGGGTGGCGGTTGCTGATTTCTGGTAGGCATTAAAAACACAATTTTTCACCGAACAGCTCCTAAAAACATGTGAACATGGATTTAAGTTAGCAAGTCTAGTATTTTATGACAGGTAGATGTCTCGTCCTTGTCACTTTAAGCAGAAAATCTGCACAGAACTCTACAATTCATAGTAATTCGGTAGTAAACAGGTACTAACAAGGCAGCTGGCTTTGTATGTTTTGAGGTACATAAAACAGAGCACTTGTCTGTCCATGTTACTGCTAGACCCTGGCTGTTAGATAATAACTTTCAATACCCTGTACGAGTCTTTTTAATATTAACAAGAACAAAGATATAGACATACACAACTTTTTATATAAGAAACTAGTTTATAAGAAACTAGTACTTAACTGAAAATGAAGAAACTATAAAGCCAAAGTTTGAAAAAAGCTAAGAAACATTCAATTGCTAAATTCAAAGATATAATGGCAAATAATATGTTATTGAACCTTTGTTCTTGAGTAAAATTAACTCTAGTTTTAAGTGTTGAGTGTAATAAAACACTTTTTCTTCCCACCCGATGTTTTATACATCAAGAAACATATCTGTAACAGGGTTAGAAACTAAATCATAATTCATGGACTCATTGACTCAAAAATAAGAATGAAACATGAATACGAGGCCAAAAACAACTGGGCATTGGGCATTACAACATCAAGGGTCTTAGATGCTAAAATGACAAGTATGTGTCCATGGCAAAATATTTTCTCCTGCAGCTCACCAAGAAAATTTCCAGCAAGAGACCAGGGGTTTTCCTGAAGCAATTTTGAAATATACTAAATACTCTCCCTCCGAGATCGCAACTAGGGTGCAATCATATGAATTTCACGAATAAGTCTAATTTGCAAGTACCTCTACAAAGTATGATATATACTCATAAAACAACTCATAAAACACCATTGCCAAATAATGAGCCATGTTCGGCCTAAAACCTTTTGACTTCAGCATGTACTGTATAGTTAGCCAAACGTTAGGCCTAAATTGACCATATGATTAAATTATGTTAAAAATCTTTATTGTTAAGCCAACAGAAGTTGGTTACCATGCAACTTCAATCAATACTGTCACTAGATGTGTGAAATACCTTGCTTTCATCAGTTAATGTACTGTATCTATACAACCTACAATTCCTCTATGCGTGTTTTGAGGTACATGTAATGCTAGTTTTGTAGTGCAATGGGTATAAAGCTTCAATATAAGTTTGCAGTTCATGTAATTCTTGTGAGACAATTTAGTGCAAGAAAACAAGGAAAAATATTGGGGCTCTAAGAGTAACAGATTCAAAATTATGAGTGAATATGTCCATGTATGTTTTGAGGTACGTACTGAAAAAAAAGACAAACTTCAACAATAATTTAAAATAGGATTTACTATTTTATAGCATTTAAACCCACTGGGAAGTAATTTTAGTAGGCTGGAGCATACAATAAAACAAAAAAATGCGAAAAAAATATCTTACCTAAGATTTTATTTAATAAGTAAATTTTGTGTATGTTTTGAGGTACATATACCTGTAAGTCGGTTTAAAGAAAGACTTTAGATATGATTTTTACCCTTTCATGTGGAAGTTTGTTTATTCTGTTTTATTTTTACAGATAAAGATATGAAGAATGAGAAGCCTCCGCAGCCAAAGTCAGCGAGGTAGGAAATCTCAACCAATTTGACAGTCATCTAATTAGTTGATTAATCAATAAGTTGATAAATCAATAAAGCCAATTTAGATTTAACCTAAGTAGAAGATTTGATTGTAGGCATGGCTGTTCAAAGAGAGCAATATCCCATGTTCCTCCACGCTCCCCTTAAATGATGGAAGAAAGCAGAGCGTCTGATTTTCACAGCTATCCAAGACAGATATTACTCGCTTTAAAACCCGAGTTTCTTCTTATTTTTGTGTAGCCTGTCAAAAACAGCTTATTTATGCAGTTACAGTGGAGCTATTCTCTGCTCTCCTGCTGAAAAGCTGAAGATAAGTCCTGTTGATTAGGTTCATCGTAGTCGTAATATGGTGCTGTTAAATTGTAACAACACTATTTTTGCATGTTATCAGCTGCATGATAATAGAATTCCAACTAAATTCTGCAAGTAAAAAGAAGGTGAAATCTTCATCAAGCATCCTGTGCCATAATCGCAAAAATAGTCGTAGTTTAGATTGAGCGGAAAGCGTTACTTCGTTTCCACAACGAATCCTAAATCTTAGGGTCCCCCATTCTGGTAAGCAGAAAACTTTCCCTACAACTGTTTGCATTGATGAAGGAACAGCTTTTTCATAGGAATTTTCGCTTCCCTCTTTTGACTATTGTCACTCTACAATGTATCTAAGAGTAATTCCTTCTCATTGACCCTGACAGGAAAGCCAAGAGAAACCCACAAACTACCAGACCGAAAATTCCGATGCCTAAAGCAAAAACTACTGCCAAACAACGTTCGAGACCAACAGCAAACCATAGAGATACAAGTTATGCAGACACAACCCCTCGAAAGCGTGCTACACCAAAGAAACCTCTTCGGCAAGATGAGGATAATTTGACGAATGGGATGTTTGATCTTTCTGTTGCGCTTGAGAATGAAGCTAAAATACCTCCTCGATCGAAGACTGAAAGCTCCTTCGCAACGATACATGAAAACAAGGCACGAGATATTTTAGCGGAAAAGGTTAGTCAAATTTAATTTACCACGTGACTCCTTTTGTTTAAAAATTATACATTAAATTCTCTATTTAAGGACATCCCCCCAGAACGGACGGTTTTGGATGTCAAGAATGGCTAGGTCGTCAATTTTTCCACAATTTTCCACAAAATCATCAACCTCTTAAAACTGTACCTGACCAAAAAGATGAAAATCGTGACTCGTAAAAGTTCCATGGGCAGTATGAAAATCGTCACAGCGAAAAAGATTTATTGACGAAAAGTACCAAGCGACCAGTTCTACTTTCTGTTCAAACGCCAAAGCTATAACAGAATAATTACTAATATTTAAACAGATATCATGTTATCACTCAAGGACCTGTAGACTTGCAGACTTGCATGAGACCTGTAGACTTGCATGCGACTGCCCTCTGCAGTAATCTTCTGAATTTTGCTGTCTCTCTGCGACCTTTCAAACAAATAAAGCACAACGCACACAGGAAGCCGTCTGGCAACCTGGTGTAGTGGGGATAGCGATTTTCGTTCGTTTGCGGAAATTCGCTACGCGCGATAAAAATCGTCTAGTGGAGATTGGCCTTTTGTTTCAATCGCCCAGTCGAACGAAAGTATATTCGTCTAGCCCACCCAGTGTAGTAGTCGTGCTTTGAATTGTCATGCGTATTTTTTCGCGTGCGTTCGTGTTTTAACAGAAATCCTATTAAATAAGCCTTTGGTTTGACAAGATCGAGAATAAACGATATTGCATTCCAAGAAGACAAATTGTCTGTCGGAAATCTTGTCCGCATCGTGTCTTATTAGCAAAGGGTGTGCCCGATAATCGTGCCAAAATCCAAAGGAAAGTTTCACCAGATGTTGCTTCACCCTTTAAAACACGAAATGCGTGTGTACATATAATTGTAAACAAATTTGATGTTATTTACATAATTGGGACATCATGATAGCAAGCTTTATCGCAAAGGACAGAATAGATGGTTTGACTTTTTGCGGAGAAAGTGATATTTACTCGATTTTTCGTGATTTGTATTTTCTATTCCTTCAGAAGACTACGATTGTGATCCTACATGACACTGTGAACAAATTCAAATTTACTTATATAATTCGGAGCTTATGATAGCAAGTTTTTATTAAAATAGAGACTAACATCTATTTCATCTTGGCAGAGAAATTGGTTGTTATTTGCTCTTTTTCGTGACTTGTATGCCCATTTTCTTTTAACCGATTAAGATTTTGATATATTATTGTAAAGAAACTCAAATTTATTTGCACCTTTTGGAGCTGATAACATCAAGCTTTTGTCACCTACAGAATAACGGCTACTAAGTTTTCAGAGAGCTTGATTGTAACTTGATTTTTTCATGATTATTAGTTTTCTTATTTCCTTGCGAAGACAAGTATTTTATTACAAAATTGAAAACAAATTCAAAATCATTTACGAACTTTGGACATTTTGATAGCAAGCTTTCACAACACTACCGGGTGAGTCAGGAAAAACGTGGGGTGTTTGCCAATTTTTATTGATGCAGTTTAATTTGCAAAATTTGTTCTTTAACAGTCATTGCATAGAAGAAAAGCTAACCTAGTTATGAAAATTTGTTTGGTCGAAATCGGTCTTTCCGTTCCAGAACGAGGAGCGATTTTAATAGAATAGTGTTTCTCAAGATTGCTAAAATAGGCCTTCCGTTAGATTCATATTCATGCATGCATGACCTTCTAAACCATGACAAACAAATCGTTTCTCTTCCAAATAATTGAAACAACGCATCCATTGTGTTAGAGCACAAAAGGAAAAACTAATGTTACTTATGTTGTATCCCTTGGGGACTAGTCATTTAAATTGTCATTGTTAGCAAGCTCAAAGTTCTTTTACTAGCGATACTTTTCACCAAAATGGCTATATCAAAAAATCGCAAATAAATAAGGAAAGAAAAGACTGATTTTAACGAACTAAATTTCTGTAACTAATTCAACCTTTCTTCTGCAATAGAACACTTTAATACTCCCGATTTTACTTGTTCTTCACCAAAATATGGCTTGCTGAACGCCCTAAATTTTTTCTGACTCACCCACCCAAAGAGAAATGACAAAAGAAGACAACGTTGTATGCAGAGTTTACCGATCTTTTCGCCCAGATTGATCAACAGGAATGCAGATCAGAGAATTGCGCAACTAATGGCTATTGTCTTCCCTTCTCAAATAATCGGTGCGTCATCGTCCATGGTCTAAACTGCAAAATATCACCGATTGGATAGCTGCCAACCAACGACCGAATGATGTTTGTCTCCCAAATTTTGGCAGGAATAATGATTGGAACTTGATCTTTTTGCGAATTGTATTTCCTAGTTCCTTCAGAAAACTAATTTTTCGATCCTACATGATACTGTGAGCAAATTCAAATTTACGTGTTTACATATTTCAGAGCTAAAGTAGGAAGCGTTTTTCACAATTCATAATAACAGCTATCACGTTTTTCCGAGGACTTGATTGTGTTCGTGTTTTATTTCCTACTTCCTTCCGAACTCTAGGATTTTGAACTAAAGAACTTTTAGTTGTTACTGTAAACAGTGAGTGTTATACAAGCATGTGGAGAGATTTATTTAATTATTATTCAAACACTAAAACGTACAATTCTAGATAACAAAAATCCTGTTTTTTTGGCTAGCTACAATAATATTTCTTTGGTCAATAAGCTAGAGTAGGAATTGATTTCTAAAGTCCTCTCTTTACTGTCAGTCGAAGAGCCTTTGGAAAGTTTTTTCCCAATATTTTCAGCTCGAGACATGCACGAACCTTACTTATTTGCTAAAAAGTCTCAGCCACTAGTTTGGCGGAGAGTTGTTGATAGCTGAGATGCTGAGAAGTAATAAACCATTTGGCTTTTCAGAACCAGGGATTTGAACTTTGAGAAGCAAATAAGTGAGAATTTCTGTACATTCGAAATTTCGTCAAATTTTTACAAAATATAGAACAATTTGTCGCTCGATCATTATTCTTTTGCAGATAGTTTGAAGGTCTACTGTCCTTTCCAACTTAAAATTTGTGTGTTTATTAACGTTTCTCTATTTCTAGATTGCATCATCAGTATTCACTGAAGAAGTCTCCACTGGTTCATCGTCATCATCTAGGAGTGTTACACCTCTCGTAAGTTCGACCATTGTATTGTTTGACTTCCCCCTNATAAGTGAGAATTTCTGTACATTCGAAATTTCGTCAAATTTTTACAAAATATAGAACAATTTGTCGCTCGATCATTATTCTTTTGCAGATAGTTTGAAGGTCTACTGTCCTTTCCAACTTAAAATTTGTGTGTTTATTAACGTTTCTCTATTTCTAGATTGCATCATCAGTATTCACTGAAGAAGTCTCCACTGGTTCATCGTCATCATCTAGGAGTGTTACACCTCTCGTAAGTTCGACCATTGTATTGTTTGACTTCCCCCTTTTTCGGATGCGAGAAATGCATCATGGTAGCTTTAGTGTGGATCTAGAGTGTAACTCTGTTAGCTTTTTGGGTCCAAAGATTTAGAATTCTCTTCCAAATGAAATAAAGGCATCAAGAAATGCAAACCAAATTAAAATACTCATAAAGGATTGGTATTTTGAAAATCAATGCGCCTGCTACGCTTGCAGTCAATAGATTCCATAATGTAATCTCTTAAATTGCTTCATGTATGTGTATATTAGCGCTTGCATTATTGTAAAACTAACGTTAAAAAAGGTATTATTATTATTATTATTATTATTATTATTTTTATTACTTACCTGTAGACTAAATACAGAGCTTCCCTCATAAATCAACGCTCAGGATTGGGAACGACGTTACTTCAAATGGGAAGTATAGACTTCTCCATTCGCTGAAGCTTTGCGCGAAACTCAATATTCTGTACGATTATCATTCCTTTTCAAAAACTTACCATTTGCCCTCCATGACAGTTCATATGTTTCTAGCTAGGGCAAATTTTGTAATAATATCAAATATCATCCCCTGCACGTTTCAGGACATCTTTTTCGGCTTCTTATATTTATATTTGCAGCTTGGCTAATCGGCTATAGAAATCCTTTTGTTTACAATCGTTGATTGATTTGTACTGGCGTATCAAGCAAAAGCGATGGATGCTATCGTTGCAAAATCTGTCCTTGTTTACATCTCTACCTTTAAATTTCTCTCCTCTTTATTATTAAGAAAATACAAGACAGTTGACCTTGTGTTGTGGATCTCTGTCCGAAACGCACCCACAGAAACCTTTAGATATTCTTTACTGTGCTTTGTGGTCTAAATCAGAAGTCGTACAGAGTGTGGAAATGGCTGTTCTGAGGGCGCTCGACGAACCAAGATCCCACCACTACATCCGAATAATTTCAGACAAATTTTCCGCCCCTTTGTTCAAATAATTGCCTACAGTTTCAACATCATTTCGAAATTTTTTCGAAATTTTAATAACATTTGTCTTTCCATTCACAGGAACATGGTCTCGAGGATCCCATTTCTGCAATAGGTAAGCTTTAATTTTATTAAATTTTCCAACGCCTGTGTAACCTGTCTGTTATTAGGCAAGGCTTTATCACCTCCCAGTCCCCTAAGTATATCACCTCCCAGTCCCCTAAGCAGCAAGTTTATCATATGATGTTGATAATGCGGTAGATCTTTTGACCTCGTTTTCAGCTATCTAACGTTGCCTAAATCTTTATCAAAAGATTGAAGCATAGAGACGATGAAGTACTTTATTTCTGCGACGCAAAATTTCTGATACAAGACTTTTCATATTGATCATGGTAAAGAATTTCTTGCTTTTCCCAGCCTTGTTTTTTTTTCAGATGAAGGTGCATTTCAACCAAAAGACAAGATTCCAAGAACACCATTAGCTGAAGGTAATTTTCTCGCTTGTTTTCCACGGATTATTTATCTATCTTCAAGATTTTATCTCCTGTCATTATGGTAAAAATTGAGATAAACGTGATAAAGGGCTGATCCACATTTACCACAGATTCTTTTGGACACAATTTCGCACCCTGGGGCACCTAATCCGTCTGTTACTATCTATTTTGGGTGGTCCAAGTAAAACAGCTGCATCATGTCATTTGTATGGTCATCTAAAGGATGACATCAAGTTTCTTCTACATTTCATTACTTTTAATCTATCATCTTATCTAGTGAGCTTTTGATCGTAAATGCTCCCAGGAGATTGGGGACTCGCACGCCTTTTTCTTCTTCANTTTTCCACGGATTATTTATCTATCTTCAAGATTTTATCTCCTGTCATTATGGTAAAAATTGAGATAAACGTGATAAAGGGCTGATCCACATTTACCACAGATTCTTTTGGACACAATTTCGCACCCTGGGGCACCTAATCCGTCTGTTACTATCTATTTTGGGTGGTCCAAGTAAAACAGCTGCATCATGTCATTTGTATGGTCATCTAAAGGATGACATCAAGTTTCTTCTACATTTCATTACTTTTAATCTATCATCTTATCTAGTGAGCTTTTGATCGTAAATGCTCCCAGGAGATTGGGGACTCGCACGCCTTTTTCTTCTTCAATCGGACTTCTCCAACCAGGACTGATCTTCCTTTCTCAGTCTTCCCTTCATTTTACAACTTGTTAACTAGTAGAGGTTCCATCCCTTTGACATGTGTGACTTTTGTGCCGCAAGTATTTTGGAAAATCAATATTATATGACAAGAAACCTCAATTCCTCTTAATTTCTTAAAACATGGAGGTAAACTATACGATCATAATAGAGATCTATCATCCCTTAAGATTAGCTTGGACTTTCTACGAGAACAGAAGACTGATCAGTCGACGAGTAACGACAATTTGTGAGCAAGTCGCCAACAAGATTTAGCAATAACCGAGGGCATTCGGATTTACTTAACGACGTTTACCGACAGGTGACGATTCCGACAATCTACGATAAGCAACGACTGCTGTAATAATTTCCAGGGCCGTTAGTATCCATCATCTCATCTACCAGATCGTACTTTGGAACGAAATTTATCGAGAGCTGTTCCCCCCGTCAACCATTTGTTGCACTGCATCAAGTTAACACTGACGCTTTGCCAAGCTATTTGAAGTCTATCAGTGCTTTAGTCAAAGTAATTTATCTTTCGCTGGAGACTTGAGATGATTAGATTCACATGAGATTCATATGAGATTCGCCATCAAATTTAGTTTAAGAATCACATGAGATTAAATTGAGATCCACAAGAGATTCATATGAGATTCACCATCAGATTCAGTTTAAGAATAACACGAGATTCAGATGAGACCCACGAGAGATTCAACTGAGGTTCACCATCAGATTCAGTTTAAGAATCACGTTTCAATGCTTCGTTTCACTAATCAGCTATTCTATACCACTAATCATTATCCTTAAATTTCTGGGGGTTTAGATTTTTGTAGCTTCGTCTGTACGATTCACTCTGTTTTTTGCGGTTAAGAAATGAATGCCTTCATCTATCATCTATTTCCTTTCAGACGGTTTTTTAGGGAAGTTATTTCATGTCACCTCTATTTGAAGTATTTGTTTTCAGCAAATTGTCAAATTACACTCAAACTGAATCACTTAACCCTGTTTGCTTTATACAACACCAACAATTTGCTTGATGCAAAATTCTTCTGCACTGCAAAGCATTACTCTTTTCCGTGTTAAGTTGCCCTGAAAACTAGCCCTTCAAAGCAAGATAATCTCAAGTTGTTTTTAATACATATCGTCTTCTCAAAGAGGGACCCATTTAACCGACGCCGAGCAGGCCACTCCAATTGCGAGAAGAGAAATGTACAAAACTTCTAGGACTTTTTACTTTAATTCATTCCATACTACCAAATTTCTTTGAAATGTACCTCTAAGCAACGGACACGTCCCTACAATAATTAACAGTCATTTTTCTTCCGAAGGTGTCCGTTAAGTGCATAGTTCATTGTAAGCTGATTCTTATCTTGTCAAAATTTTGATTTTAATATTTTGATTAAAATGCAGGTCGTTGCAAAAACTTTCGCTTGAATTTTAATAAGACATCAATGATTTGACTAACTCATATCCTGACCTGATGTAGAAATCTACTTTTCTCGTCTTTTAAGGCTGTACAAATGTCGTTAAATTCTATACTAAGGTTGGCTTCATTCAATTTCTTTGTCGTATATTTTCGCTTAAACATCAGCACTTTTTGCTCACTCATAAATGTTTTAAAAGTTTGCAATATGCAACGGAGGTCTCATACAAATGTGATTTTATGAATAATTCAAGACAGACAGTTTTCTGGAAAGTTTTTGGTTAGATTTAATTCCAAATGCCTAATGTCTTTTGATGACATTGAGAACCCGCAAAGAAAAGAACTTCACCTCACAGTTGTGTTCAACTTTTAAGATTATTTTTAAAATCCAAATCAACGATTCGCGGTTAAACGACATAGCTACTGACTCCACAGCACTGCAGTAGATCTTCCATAAGGCCTGTTTTTAAAATTACAGCGACAGTTGTTGGCTAGCTTCGGACCAGTTTTTTTTATCATTGGCTGTTGTTAACTGGCGAAGTATGGGTAGTATTTAAATGCAAATCTGCGCTTGAGAGTTTTTCTGAAGGCGCTGTCACTGTGGCCAACGCTGGCATGCAAGCAATTAGTCTGCTTGATTCATTTCTCGTTAAAAATGTTGGTGCTATGCTATAGTGGCATACTAGACTCATTACAATTGACATAGTTATTGCTATGGATAGAACTTCTGGATGTTCAAACGACAACTCATAACCATCCACACAAAATAGTACAAAATTTGTGAGTCTCGTTTTGATACCAAATGGCCTCGAGTAAACAATGATACAAGAACGTTTCAAAGTTCAAATCTCCGGAGCTGGAACACGAGAAGCCAACTAGGGGTAGCAAGATGAACGTTTCTTGAATAATGACATTGTAAATCTTTCATTGTTATCAAATAGTATTTCCATGAGATTGTTCTGCCCTATTTTAGTGGAATATTTGGATCAGCCAATCGGAACAGGTTGTTTTTAAAAAAATACTGTGTTCTGACTGGAGTCACGTAGAGGTCTCGTGTCTTTGTTTTATTTTCATTCGTCCATAGCTCACAGTATTTTCGACAGCACCTTATTCCCTAGAAACAACTTTAAAGGCTATAAAATGATTTATATGGAGAAAAATCTTGTTTGACGAAAATGCTTGCAGCAAAGAGTTGTATAAAAGGTTTGAAGCCAGGAACACCACAAAGCTAAACTTTGAAGGCTATATTACCATTCGAATAAAATCTGTCATTCTTGAAGTCCCACCCGCATTGTCCATCTCCCATGATACACAATTTTCTCTCATTCGTTATCCCAAAAGAGAAAAAATTGGGTTTCGTGCCAGGCCACGCATCCATAGTGCATACCACTATATCTCCACTTGTTGAAATTTTTCAACACACTTTTCAACGCTGCGTCTTTTCATTTTTACCACAAACCCGCACAAACCAATCAAAGTTCGTTTTTCTTTCGACTGTTATCTGGACTGGTTGAGTAATAAATATTCTGGCCTCATTTGCCAACTTATATTTTTAGTGAGAGCTCGAGACTTCGTTAGTTCAAGGTTTGCCGTGTAATAAAATGTCTCGTATTTTGATGTTAAATCTCGTCCAAGTCAATGTGTTAATGTAGCTAAGTTTTTTGGATTGATATATTGAGACTGATTTGGTGAAAGTACACTTTAAAATGGTTTAATGCCTGAGATAGTTTTGCATTGTCATGTGTCAAGAGATACGGCTACCATTTTACCAAGTTAACAAAGGCTATTCTTCTATCTAGGCAAATCAAAACATAGAGAAGACTTGCTAACGAGGTTAGCTAATGTGCGAAGGTTTTTTCGGAAAGTTTCGGCACAAAAACTATTACCAGCATCATGATCATCATCCTCATAATCATCATCATCACCATCATCACTTTATTTATAATAGGTAAGAGAAACAAAAGATAGCTACGATTACAGCTAATTTAAGCCAACTTTACATAATTTACAATTTCTCTAAATAAATCCCATTATTAATTACTAATCACAGGATAAAAGCATCAGAATCTATCCTATTAGGAACCCAAATGCAGCCCCTTGTCGTGTCGCTCATGCAAGGTTCCATGATACGTTTTTTGTTACGTCTCTTCAAAATTGTGAGGTCTTATTAGACTGATTACATGAGTCTCAGTTTTCCGCATTGAATTGAATGATAGTTATGGCTTCAAACTGAGACTCATGACAATACAGCTTCAAAACAGAGACTAATTAGGCCTAATGCGCCGCATTTAGGGCGCATCCAATCAAATATCGACTTTCTTAATAAGGATAGACCACGTGCCTATTCTTAGCGTTTGATTGGCTGATTTGATCAAAGTTCGATTTTTCGAAGCGAAGCGACGTTCGAAACGACGTTCGACTTTTCTTATCGAAGTTCGAGGTTTTAGTCTCTGTTTAGAACAGTTTGGTCGTGAGTCCTTGTAT
Organism: Aurelia aurita; assembly: GCA_004194415.1. Classification (NCBI taxonomy): domain Eukaryota; kingdom Metazoa; phylum Cnidaria; class Scyphozoa; order Semaeostomeae; family Ulmaridae; genus Aurelia; species Aurelia aurita. The sequence continues at coordinate 1,265,248 of REGM01000012.1, read as the reverse complement.
GAGAGAAAATAAAAACATCAGATTGAAAACATTGAACGAATACAAGGAATCTCGTCGTCAGTCTAAGGTCTTATTGCATTCAATTTGTCCCCTCTTTTGAGGTAATCTTGCCATGTCTTGATGTCAGCTGGTGGGTGTTTTGCGTAAACTCTTTCAGAACTCAATCATGCAGATTCTTTGCAATGAAGTTACTTTGTACCTTGGCAACGTTTAATACCCAACCCCTTCTTCACAATATTTGATGGATAACCAATGTCAAAGGGCAACAATACTCAAAACCCATTTACGTATTTCAAATAACAGATTTACAACCTTGGCAGATAAACGAGATAACATCGAAACTTGCTCGAACTCGTTTCGCATTTTCTTTTGAAGTCTAAGAATCTGTAGACTTTGATTTGGAGTTGAGGGAATTCTTTTCAACAAAGGTGTGAGCTTTTTATCTGTTTGTGTCCGTTTTTACCAGTAATGTTTACAAAACGTAGCACTTGTTTGAAAAACAAAGAACGTACCAGGCAAAATTTTCTAGCAAAAACGTGCATAAAATGTGCAACTTACGCGCGATTTCAGGGTGATTATTTAGATTTTAGCTGCCTTGTTTTCATGTTCAAACTATTTTAACTTTTAAGAATTAGAGAAAATCACCAATATATGCAACGGCTGCTAATGTGAAAAAAATTTCCTTTCAGTAAGACTTTGAAATGCAGCATCCCAATCTGGATCAAATTTAAAACAAAAATGAAATTTGTAAATGCTTTATTTCCAGATCGAAGCCATCTTGTTTTTCAGAGCAAATGACCCTCTTTACTGCTCGTTGCTAAATTTTCTCATTCTCTTTTTAGAAAAAACTACGCGCAAATCATCACCAATTGCATTAGAATCATACCTTACTGCAACTTCATTTGCAACGCCTGTACCTGTACGGTTGTTCAGTGACAGTTATACGGAAACCCCTCAAGAATCGAAGGGTGCCAGTGTATTTGACACCCCAATTCACCCTCACGCGAGATTCATAACCACCCCAGTGCACCCTCACACCAGTGTCACAAACACTTCAGTTCAGCATCGAACCAGTGCAGAATCTCGTTCAGATAATGTGTTCACGAAAACCGACAGCCTTGATCTCACCCCCTTGTCTCACATGTATCGTGTCAACGTAGACATCACACCCCAACAAGGAGAAGGTTTGGCCCTATATGGGGATGCTTTTGCTGAGGAGTTTTCGAGTCCGTTAGGCGCTCCAATGAGCCCAACACCATTAGTGCAGAAGATGATCGAGTCATCCGTGACGTCATCGTTACTAAGGCCGGAGAAGTCAATGCAAAGTCAGTTTGGTGAGGATGTTGATCAGCAAGATTTGAATGTTTATACACCTTTGTATGGGTATCGCAAAGAAAAAGTAGATTTGGATACACCCATTATTAAGGAAACAAAAGGCCAACATGTATCTGACTCCGTGAGGAGGGCACTGGGAGCTACTAATACACATAGAAGCAAAGAGTTTTCTCTGTTAGGTAATGATACGCCATTATCATTGCAATTAAAAGACAAAGATAGAACGCTGACTTCTCTACTTGACGGAGATGCTATTGGCTTACTGAGCTCGACTCGAAATGATGTTGCACTAAGAACAGAACGAGACGACACCATTCATCATGATACTACAGATTTATTTCACACGAAAGCTGAAAGAACATTAACAGGGGATACCGCAGAACGTACTAAGTATGAAACTGG
>REGM01000012.1:1218597-1247919 GCA_004194415.1 Aurelia aurita | reverse complement strand
GTGTTACACTAAGGTTGAAACATAAAATGAGGAGTGTATCACTGTTTCCAAAAAGCGTGCGGGATTTTAAAACAATAGGATTTTTAGGGATGTTCTTGAGAACAGAAGGATTTTTATCAAAGGCGTGCGAGATTTTTGTGGAGTGATGTTGTTTTCAGAGGTCAAAATTTGCGTCAGTAGCATTTACTCCCTTTATCCAACGTACTCAACGAGATTAATAAACCATAGGCCTTGATACAGAAGAAAACAGTTGTTGTGTTGTGGCTTAGCATCTTACACGTAATTATTATGCAAATGTCAATGGATTCATTTTATTCCATGTTGAACGTGCGGGTTTCGTGTCGCTCTGGATTCGAGATGATGAGCAACAACAACAACAATAATAATTACGGCATAGAATTTGCTTGTTTGGCCTGTCGGCAGAGTGCAGACTGCAGTAACCTTCAGAGGTCTCCAGGAAGTCAATTGAAATGCTGGCAACGCAACCACTTGGCTGGCAATGAACGGACTTTTAAGCTGTTGTTTTTCGAGATTTTAGATTTTAGCAAGGTCGTTATGAATTGCAGAAGTTGACTTCCAAATAGCTACGGACTGGTTCGAAGTCGTTTTTGACAACTTTCTTCGAGGGTCTTGAAGGGGTAAAATGGGATCTGGGATTTGCCTAGAATGACATTCTGGGAATGGGATTTTATGAACTGGGACTGGGAATACTAACGGCGAGAATAGACTGAGAATGTGATTTGATCGTCGACTGTATATTTACAAAAAAGTGAGAAGGATTTGCTGCAAAACATGACTGGGGAAATGGGACTGAGGGACAGGGACCCACCTTCAGGACCTCTTCGTTGCTTTGAATCCCGATAATTGACCAACCCAACATAAAACTTAATTTTCGTGCCTGATATCGATTTAAGAAGGCAACTTTTCCACCTATATTCTAAGGGTATGTTTGGTTGGTACCAATTCTGAACACGGTAGACTTGCTAGACTCGGAATTTGTCTTTGATTGACCCTGAAATTCTGTAAACGGTAGGTTTCGTAGGTTTGGAAGGCCTTCTGAACTTTCTGCTCCAAAAGCCAGAAGGTTTGGCAGACTTTGGAAAGATTCTCGTTTTCAGTAGCACACCCTGGTGATGAATCCGAAACCTACCGTTTCAAGATTTCTTTGATTGGGAAATATATTTCCGTCTCTGCGAAGTCTACTGTTTCCAGAATTTGGTAGGTTTGAAAGTACCAATCAAACACACCCTAAGTTTGAATCTGCGAAAAGTTTCATGGAAATCTTAAATTTCAAACATTAAACCGTGATAAGGATGTCGAAATTCTCATAAAACTGCTCCAAAATTGCATAGACCATACCACCATACAAGGGAGTTTCCTTCTCTGTATTGGGAATCTAAGAATCTCGATCAACACAAAGTGTTCTTCAATCTGTTTCGTATGTAACTGAGTACTTTGAAAGACTTCGAAACAAAACAATGAAATAAAACACAGTACCTTAAAAATGTTTGAAACGAAAAGGTTGAGGAGTTGACAAGGGAGTTAATCTTGCTGTGGGACACACCTTCAGGGACGAAAACACTTTGACGCACAACTGCATTGAACCATTGAATTTTCCAAGAAAATTCCAAGAAAATTCCAATTCCAAGAAAACAGTCTTTGTCCATTGTCAATGAGATGACATAGTATGATAAAATACATTCGGCGGACTCTCCAAGCATTTGTGTACCAGGAAACGAGGTCCCTCCCTGATTGGAACTACAAGATAGAAAGTGAAAGGCACAATGCCGAAAACTGTCAATGACCGGACACTGGACTAAATAAGGAGTTGTTAACGTGCGTTTTCCCTTCCTCTTCAAAACTAGAATCATGTGCTGCTGTTGTCGGCGCCTTCTGAGCGCTTCTACAAGAATTAAATACCTCAATACGACACCCATTCCTGGCCAATCAACTGGCAGTTGAAATTTAAAAGTTTTGATTTAAAACCTTTCAATTTTATGTCTCATAACATCACTAAAATGTTTGGGTCCCATTTTCCGCTTTGCGTTTGCAGCCAGTGAATGCTTGCAATGAATTTTAAGAAAGCTGTTATGTGATCCACGATAATATTTCGACTTTACGTTTGTTTACTTTATGTATGAAACATTGTAACTAGTTGATTTAGGTTTTCTTTTTGTTTAGTAAACAGGACAAGCTGTAAAGCAGTATTTATATATATTGATGTTTATACCCTGTGTAAAGAATTAAAAATGAAATGAAATAAAAATGAATATTAGCGCGGCCGCGGCCAAAGCCACTTTGCAAGTAAATTTTCCACTTGGTGTGATTGTTTGTGTGACAACAAATTCTTTTGCGGCAAAATGTACAGAAACCTTTGGGAGCAACAAGTCTGCTTTGAATGAAGTCAATATTGCTGTGACGATATGAGGGAGTAAAATTCCAAACTCAAGTTCGTTGCTATTTTCAAAGTTCTCTCCCAGGAAAATTCAATGAGCCATACACAGTTGTTATTGAATGCAGACAAGTGAAATCAAATAGTGTCTGCCAAAGCAATTGCTTCTGGGAAAAATAAAACGACAGTCAAATAAACCCATTCAGTTAGTTCAGGTTAGTTCAAAGAAACCAGAACAGATTTTGTAACAACAGCATCCGTTGCTTTTGATTGACATGTACAGTACATAGCGATTAGAGATTGCAAGTAGACGAATTTCTACGGCCGAATAGTCAAGGCGGAAATGTAAATAAAGCATTTTGCATAGGACGCGTTGTAACTCAAGGTGGCTAACTCACTCGATCTACATGCGAACAATTATTAAGACAAGATGTGGGTATATATCGAAAGTAGCAGGATAGGCCATGGGTAGTTAGGCACCGCAGGTTTGCTTAGATGCTTCTGCGGAGGATAATTTCTATACTTCTGCAGAGGATAATTATACGCTTCTGCGGAGCAGAAATTTCTATACTTCTCTCCGCAGAAGTTAGACATTTTTCCTCCGCAGAAGCATTAAGTACACCTGCGGCATTTAATTAACTACCCATGGATAAACCTTCAGGAAGTCCTCGAGGGGAAATCTCCATAAAAATCTCTGCTACTTCACTTTCATGAGGAAACAAATTGTTAGTCTCTTTGATAACAACAACTTCTGATTGTCGTCAACTGTTTTTCAACGCTTTGGACTGCCACCAAAGTGCTTCCGAAATATGCACGAGTTCAAATTGTAAAAATTCTTTTGCACTCTTGAAGAGACAGCACTCTCCTCCGCAGAGGTTCATTCTTTCGATATAGGGAAAAGGGAATGGAGCTTCTGCCAAATACCAAATAATGACACAATTTTGTTGTTGCTGCGTACTGAGTATGTGGTTTTTACAAAGATGGGTGTCATTTCTGGTGGATCCAATTTTGAAAACATGATTGCAAGCGAAAGGATTGTCCACAGCAATAATATTGCAGGCAAAGCTAAACAATCGACAGTCTGCTAGCGTAAGCAGTGTACGTCAAAATCTTTCAAAATCAAACTAAGGAAGCAAAGCGCAATGTTTTCCGTTTCACTTCAACAGCGAAATCCATTGCAATAGACAAAGACAAACATAAGACTCTGCAGAAACTCAAAAGGCCATGGATTTTTCCTCCTGTTCTGACATCAATTGACTTTGAAAGAAAAATGAATGATCAAAAACAAGTAAAAAGAATGAACTCTGCGAAATTCAACGACTTGAAAACAGACTTCAAATGCTGTGGAATGCTAACATTTGTTATTGTAGACATGCTTATTCTTTAACTGTGAGAAAAAGAAGTACTATTTGCAATGTGATACCTCTTTCGGAAAAAACCATGTATCATTCATTCTACATCTAACGAAAATTCTCGGAAATTTGGCGAGCGAGGCCGTAGAATTCTCGTTACGTTGACCAGATCAGAAATCAGGCAGAGGCATACGAACTATTGAAGTGTCAGAATTGTTCTGCTGTTGTCGTAGATGTCTAACGAAAGTTCTAGGAAATTTGGCGAGCGAGGCCGTAGAATTCTCGTTACATTGACCAGATCAGAAATTAGGCAGAGGCATACGAACTATTGAAGAGTCAGAATTGTTCTGCTGTTGTCGTAGACAATGTCCACTATTTTCATAAACTGTTTTCATAAACGACACAAATTTTTCGATATAGCGTTACCTGGAAATTAGCCCAAAATTTGTGTCATTATATAATTTTTACCCTTATTCCAAAGTACACAATTCGCGCAGGTGTACTATCGTACTGTTCAAGTTCAATTTTTCGTACCAGCGTACCACTTTCTGGAACGCAAAATCAGAGCGTTCAAACAGGGACCCTTTTTCTCCTACCACTTTTTGGAATGATACTGAATGGAACGGTATGATATCGTTCCCAAGTGAGCAGGGCCTATAACTTCCTCATATTATTGGAACGCAACAATTCTCCTTCCCTTAGTAGTGACAGTGAAAGGGAAGCTAAGAGTCCGTGCTGCTGGAAAAGCAAAAATAAATCGTTACAATCCTTTCGGTTATGTAGGGACATTTCTTCGTTCTTGAAATGTGAATCAATCGAAATTTTCCTCAAACAAAATGATAACCTCGCTTGGAAATCAGAAAATTGTTAAAGCTCGTTAAGTGAAATTCGTGATGGAATTCACCCAGTGTTAGAGCTGCTTAAAAATTGACAGTCCCTACAATCTCCAAGGGTGGGCATGTTGCAGTGAGGACAGTGGTCCCATGTATGTTCACATAACCCGGTTATTTCTCTCATACTATGTTAATGTCTGTCCCTAAAATCAGGTTTATTTTGAATTCTTTTCAACAATATCATTATGCAACTAACTTGGACTGTTCATTCTCTTGGATGTTGGTTGATATTTGTCCTCAAAATTAGGTTTTATCGGAGTATGTATTATAAAAATGTATGTCCCCAAAACCAGTCTTTCTAAGATCGCAATTTGTACAAGTACGCTGAAAAATGGGTTGGTGAAATCGTTTTTCCAAGACATACATAGGACCACCAAAAAACAGCACATGCCCACCCTACAATCTCCCTCCACTCCCACTGTATGTGTGCTCTGTAGTTCGTCTAAGTGTGCTCTAGAAAAAAGATTGCTTCAAAATGTCATAAGTTACTTTTATCCAAGATTGATAGCAGTCTGTCATAACTGACTGATCCCAGGTTTAACCGTTACAAAACCATAATTGCAAATACGAAAACAAATTTATCATAAAGCAGTAGCTACGAAACAATTTTCATCCAATTTTACATGATATATTAGAATCTGTGGGTTTAATTCCCTTTTTTAAGTCACCGAAATGAGTTACTCTTAGCATATTCAGTGACCCTGATATCGAACCATATGACCACTGCGAACCCTATGAATGCAGTGGAATGTATGGTAAGTTCCAGTTCGTCTTTGCTGTTTCCAAAAAGCCGCATCTTTGTCACTGTGTATACGGACAGCAGTAACGAAATTGTGTACGTAATCGAACCTGACTCGCATGTGAAGTGAGAGGTCGGAAGGCCTATCGTTGGGGTCCAATGAGCAGGGTAGGCAACTGCCCTAGAGAGAGGTCAATCAGCGATATGAAATGGGAAAAGATGCGGGAAGGGGAAAGTCACAACGTTTTAAGGTGAGATGAGGAAGGAAGGACTGTGAGCTAAAGGCTATCTAGAGACAGGGCAAACAAATAGAAAATTACCTTAATGTCAGGGAACTCTGAAGGTTGTTTCCCAACAGACTCATTCAAGAAGTGAACTGAAGTGGAAGAAAATAAACTGAACAAGAGAAATTAGAAAACCCTCACTCCCCCTCCGTTGACGGCGAAATGGACGTTTACGGGCCTTTGCATCCACAAAGATGTCGCGATAACAGCACGCAGTGCGCGCGCGTGAAAAAGCGGTTTCGGCTAACATATCGATGGTGAAAAGTATTCGTACACGCCTAGCGAAAGTCAGTTTCCACAGACTGTCAAATTGCTGATGAAAAACAGAAATTGAGAAATAATGAAAGAAGAAAGACAGGGAAATGACGCAAGTAGAATATGGATCAGTGGATGAGCAAACGTCGATGCGCTTCGTGCACAAATGAGTGCTTTTGAAGAAGGATTTAAAAAGGATTTGACAACAATTCGTGAGGGATTTTCTGAGATACCTTAGCGGTTAAAATTATGATGATGTCATCGCTGAAGGCACGCACATTCTCTTGCAATAAATAAATGCCAGTCTGTTGCTTTTAAGATCTAAACAGTGTCAAGCTGCAGAAACATTTTCTAGATATAGAGGAAAGAGTGATAACACTTTGGTTTCGTAAGTTTAAAAATATGGCAAATACAACACAATTTTAATTACAAATGAGGCTAGAAATTGAGTGCATGTTTTCATGTAAATTTTGATAGCAACCATATTAAATTTACAAAAAATGTTTTCTAGATATGGAGCAACGAGCGGAAATAATATGGTTTGTAATTTATTAAACATAAATTTCAAAGAAATAGTTAATGAAAATAAAGGCAAACTTGAGGGTATGCATTCGAATAAATTTTGGAAACAAATTGTTCAACTAACCCGTAATTCTGATTGATCAAAGGTGGGTTTTTCTACCGTATATTTCTAAAACTATAATAACTTATTTTACGCCTTGGTATGCATTTTTAGCATAGGATTGGGCTCAAACCTTTAAAAAGCCCGGTTTAAAATGACTAGATTCTTCATTGGGAGTTTGAATTCTGGTAAATTTCATTTCTAGGCAGAACAAATAATTTATCAGCTTCGCTCTGCAAATCAAAAACTCTCGAAGTAAAGAGATGGCGATTTTATAAAACATGAGTTGCATGTGCAAGGCAGTGTTGGTCAAGAAATCTGATGGAGGTATATATTTCAGCCGCGAGAAAAACATCGGAAATTAATGGTGACGTCTAAGTGCAAATTTTCAAAATGATTCTAGAAAAACAATGTAATAAGAGTGCTTCAAATAAACCTATACCTTACTTATCAAAATGTTTCTGTATGAAATCAACACATGTAAACAACTTAAACATCTCAGCGTATTTGGAAATATATTTATCTATTTACAAAGTTTTTTTGGTCACTAAAATGGGCCTAAGAATTACAGTTTCTTGATTCATAAATGTCTTTGGTATTTAACTATCTCTGCAACTACTCTATGATTTCCTTGCGTTGCGCATATTCTGCGTCTTTATGATTTTATTGACGTTCTGCTACCATATATGGTAATCCGCTATCCCAAATGCTGCCTCACATGCGCACACACTAAAAAAATACGGCGTTGACTTCTTGGGTTAGCATTTAACTGTCTATCGGGATGGCGGCACTCTCTCGCCCCCCCTCCGATTCATCAAGTCATAGTGGACCTAATATAGCTTCTTCTGCAAGCAATAATTTTTTGACCAGCTTCTGCTATTTCGTTGTTTAAAAATAAACAGACATAAGAAAGATTCGGGGAAATCTAGCCGACAGATATTCTGTTCAAACATAGCAAAGTTATGGATGAGCACCCAAACTACAGATATATCGAAAGAAAATCAAACTTATTTTTCGAAATCGAAGAAGAGTGTTAAAAAGACAGCTTGGAAGAAAATATTGGTATTATCATTCGTATGTCACAAGACTCTGCAACGGGTGATCTCTTTTACATATTTTCGGCAAGGGTAAATATAGGGGATTTGCATTTTCTTCGCAATAGTCGTAGCCAAATATCTTCCGACGGCCAAAATTTGTGTGTGCAGTTCAAAATGTTACCCCTAATTGTTTAAAGAAGTATAATTTTGTTCCAATGAAATATTGGAGAATTTGTAACAATATTTACCTATGATTTTCGGTAGGCCTAATAGCATTTGAGGAAATGATAATTAACTCACTGCTCACTATAGCGGACGGTAGAACTACCTTATCGGTATTCTGAAACGAATTGCCGCAACGGTTACAAATAACTATCAACAGACTTACGTCCTAAATTTTAAAAAAGATGCACGATACTTACATTCTGTTCTACATGTATGGTCCAGCTTTTAGCTGATACAACCACATAAAAATTTACAGACCACATAAGAATCCATACTCATCTTGCAAAATAGATCTTTTCGGCTTTATTTCTGGTAATTTTCTTAGAGTTCATCAGTGCAAGAATAATTGCCTGAAAGGAATAAAAATTGATTTCGTTACTGGGTGGATAAAAAAGTTTAGATGAAAATTGCGTTTGACCATTTGCTAAATATTTTCGTCTGACAATGGTCGCAGCAAATCGTCAGATAAGATCTAAAATAGACGAAATAAAACTCAAATACAGTGCATTATTTTGAAATTAGCCAATCAGAGAGTCCCTTAGTTTAGGTGTTTACAGAGAAGAATTATTATGAATGATTTTGCTTTGAAGGCGTTCGAACAATTTTTGAAAACATGACTAAAATGGCATCCTTATCGAGAATTTTCAAATCGTTCTCCAAGCAAAATTGCCAACAGCATTTTCAGGCAGAGCTCGGCGAGAACAATAATAGCAAATTTTCGGTAAATAAAATTTTTAAATCCAACCAAAATGCCGTAATTTCCAATTTCTCATCATGTAAGGTATGTCCAGAACGTATTCACTGTTTGAAAAATCAAATGACAAAAACTCGAGCCTAAAAAACGTTGTCACTCAATCGCATACACGAAAGGCAAATTAAATCAAATTACCCAATCAAGTCTTCAGGCATTTTCCATAGAAAATAATTTTAGGGAAGTCCTTCACATGAGAGTAAAACAGTGCACCATGAAATACAACTAACTTCTCCAGCTTTATTAAATTCTCAGTATGGCGGAGGAGTTGGAATTTTCAGATGGGCTGGACAATTTTTGCAGTATGATTTTGTAAGCAAGTGTAGTTGCATTCTTTGGTCATATCCAGCAATCGTTAGTTAGTGTAAAATATAAATAAACAAAAAACTTACCTCTGGTAACCATACATCATTTACGTACGAAACAGCATTAATATTCTCCCGTTTTTTACAACTTTCTTTGAACCAATTTAGAAGTTTATCTGAAAGTTCTTCAGCCTGTTGATAAAATGAGACACTTTTAAAAACTAATCACTTTAACCAAACGCAAAACTACATGCAACCATACCAAGAAAAGGTCATATTTCCCTTTATGAATTTCGAATTAATACACAGCAAAGCCAAAAATCGTAGTGTGGCGGTGTAGATAAAACCTTTTATTCGCTTGTTACACCAAGGTTTTTTTCTATTTAGTCCAAAGTATGTCACAAAGAAGTTCCAATTTACCAGCATTGTGGTATCAAAACTGGGATGACATTCCTTGGTGTACTGGGTTCGTTATAAGAGGTCGACGAGGGTTAAAATCAGGCAATGTGATATTTCAAACTTGTCAAATTTTTGCTCTAGCTCACTATACTCATTACAGAAGTCTCAGTATCGCTCATTGAATTGGATGGTTGTCGTAAGTCTACTAGCTCACTATTGATTTAGTGATTCTTGTTGTTTTATCCAAAATGAATTGCAGAAGTAATTTTTGAAGCTAAATAATCATGATTCCGTGGAAGAGAAGTATCTACATATTTCTTATTTTATGAAATAGCGTTCCACACACCATGTACGAAAAATTAAGAGAAAGAACGAAGAAATAAACAAAATCAAATAGAATCAAAATTACACGTACCATTCTGTCATCATCAATTGGTCCATATCCACTTTGATATTTTAAATTATTTTTTTGGTTTGTTGTCCCTGATGTAAATATTTTATGCCTTTCGCTTTCTATTGCTCCATTGTATATCTTTACAAGCGTTGGCTGGTAAAAAAAAATAGATTATTCAGTTAATGTTGCAAAAATCAATAAACATTTTAGCGAAAGCTTCTCTATAATAGACGATTCCGGAAAAGATGGCGTCGAGGGGCATTTGACCAGGATGCATTGCGTTTGATGATCGAATTTCCATAGAATCACTGTTGATTCCATTATAGAACGCAATGCATCTTGGTAAAATGCCCCCCAACGCCATCTTTTCCGGAATCGTCTATTGAATGCATCTCGAAAGATAAGATTATCTCCTAAATTTCTCCTTTTAAGATTTTTGAAGTGTTTTGACCTTGTTCAACATTTCTTCTCTAAACAATAACCAAATGCCTTCAAATATTAAATTCTGCTCTTGGCAGACTTTGAGATGGTCTATAACCTCGTAGGATTGTTCTCGTAAGCAACAAAATCCACAAAACCATCGTCATTTCTCTCAAAAAGGGCTCCCAGCAAACTAAGTAATATTTCCATATTCAATCCGTCGTCTTGTAATTTTCTAAAATCAGCAGTCAAATTTAAATAATAAATATGCACGAAAGAAAGGAAACGATCTGCTCGCTATACATTCAGTGAACTCACCGTCTAGGCTGCACTTCAGTGCTTAATGAAGAGTTCGATTAAATTTTCAATGCTAGCATATATGATAGGGCGAAAGATAAGTTTCAAAGATTGCTTCAGTTTTGACGATATAAATATAGTCTACAAAAAAATAAAGCAAGAAATTGTCAAAGTACATACTCGAGTGTTGTCAATTGCGTTTAGAAGGTCTTTAATTGTTTTGTTAGAACTGAAAAAAAAGACAAAGTTTCAAAGATTGCTGTCAATAAAGATTCATGGAAGATGAAAAAATGTCCACGAATTTCGCATTCCAACAAACGGTTTGGCTAATTCCAACAAACGGTAGACTCGATATTATCAACCAATATTCTTTCCTAACATGAGACCTTTCCCACCACATTAAAAGAACTGTGGTCAACACTACAGTTTGTTGAATCGTATATTGAAATTTGAATCTATATGAGGCGATTTATTTTTGGCTCAGACATGTATATAAGACATTTCGCAGAGATATTTATTTTTTTTATTCATATAAAATAATTTACAATAAATCTTACATTCTACTATACTTATCTAATTACTATACAACACCACAGGAACGATGCCAAGGAGAGCGAAAGTCAATGATTACCCCATGGCCAAAACATAAACACACGCAACGTAAAGCTACGTACAACTACTGTACACTACTAACGATTAAAAAACTAATGGATACTATACTAGGTTCTGTCTGACATTAGATGTCGGGTCAGGATTGAGATGAAATTAGAGACATTTTGATGCGACCAACAACGTGAGACTGGCTATTTTTTACGCAAAACAGTAATTGTAGTGTACACTTTCATTTAACTGCCCATCAATTAATTTACTGAGCAAACTCAAATAAAACTCATTGACGAAAGTTAAATATAGTTATTTCAAAGGCTGTGATAATAGTGACCAAGTTTTAACAAACAAACTCCACACAATTCACAATAAAGTTTACATAACATTGTTCTTGTAGAATTGATGACGTTAGAACATTTCTGCAAAAAATAGCTTAATTCAACACAGTAAAAATCCCAACTTACTGAACTTTGAAGGGGGAATTTTAACTTTAGATTTTAGACAAACTTGCTTGCTATTTTTCACGTGAAGTTGCACACGTTAGCAATAACATGCAGATAACCTTTAAGTGTAATTCAACAAAATAAAAATAAAAAACTACTACNATACCCAACCTGTCAACATCCATCAAATTATCGGCAAATGATTGGTTGTTATTCAAACTGATCACATGAATAGAGAAAATTGCTGTAATGCGTGAGCGAAAAGAAATTTTAATTAATCACATGCCTTGCTCTGGGAGGCCTACTTGTATGGACACATTACCTTTAATCTAACACAGTAAAAATCCAAGGAGATGGACTTCGAACATTGAAAATTTAACTGGGAAATTTTGCAGTCGAATTAAATCACACGTGATTGTTTCATGTCTGAGGATGAAAAGTGCTTGGTTCGCTCCTTTCATAGCAGTAAGGTTTAAAAAGGGAAGTTCGAAATAATTTTATGATATCTTAAGGATTTAACAAATCCCTTGCGGCAAATAGAGCATTTAAGTTAGCTTTTGGTTGCAAAAAAATGAGTAACAATTAAATATAAAACTTCAGACAAACATCAAACAACAATTTGCAATAGACGATTACGGAAAAGATGGCGTTGGGGGGCATTTGACCAAGATGCATTGCGTTTACTGATCGAATTTCTATAGAATCATTGTTGTTTCCATTATAGAACGCAATGCATCTTGGTAAAATGCCCCCGACGCCATCTTTTCCGTAATCGTCTATTCCTTTTATCTTTTGCATCACTTTTATTTCAATACTATTTGCTGTTTAAATCATAAATTCGATTAAAATTACGCATCATTGTATCACAAATTTGTTTAAACTTTTAACAGTTTTCATCTAATCTTATTTTACGATTCTCCAAGATAACAGTTCCTAAAATTGTTAAATTAGTTTCCACATTTGTAAACAAAATTTTATGGTTGATAAAACCTATTGCGTCAGTGGCAGTTTTGGTCTGTAAACACGTTTTTATAGAACTACCCTAATTTGTAAACTGATAATTTAGAATCAGCATGTTGCAGCTGTTGTGTATAAACATGACGTACAAAGCCTTTAAAATGGCAGAAAAAGCGACTTTTAAATTTGAAGAATAAATGTTTATCTTTGCCTAGCGAATAGTGCAGAATTTGGGAGTGCATGAGCAAAAATGTGCAATTTTGAGCCCCCCGTAACATTTATTAAGAAAGGGCAATACTTAATATTTTCTTTATATTCTCTTATATTTACATTGATAAATTTACGCAAGTTTCATTTTAACAAGTTACAATCAAATTAGAATCAAACCAGTTTAGACGAGAATTCCAACAGGTTAGCATTGATTCAAGCTAGGTACGAACGAAATTTTAGCAAAAATGGTCTATTTAAGCAATTCTAAAACCAATTGAAGTCCCATTATGGACGGGGTATCTATAAAGCTTTACACTCTCGAGTTATCGTGGCAAATGTTATATATTTATTACATCGAATGTGCTCGCTGAGTGACGTCATTTAACGCAGTTTCTCTTCCGTCTTTCTAACGTCTTCTCGTGCTAGGAAACAGTATATGCTTTGGGTTGGAGAAAACGGTGGGGTGTCTACGTAATAAACTGAATACACGGTCAAGAAAGCGGTCGAGAGTCTTAGGTTTTCATGTCAAACATGTTCCAAAAATTTCAACAACTATTTAAATTTAAAAAATCTGCACAAACCTGACATAGGAGAAATTGGATACACGTGAACATGAAATTAAGGACACTTCATTATAATGTTTAGTGAAGTTTTATTTCAAGTTTATTCTCCTTGAAAATGCGAAAATTTTTGTCGTTATTCGGCAAGAACTTCGTTTGAATAGTCGTCTATCGTCGTAAGCATAGTCACTATTGACTATGTCGTAAGTGTAACTATCCTTGTTTGGAGAAATTTGAAGTCTTCTCGATGGTTACACTCTCAATAGCAACTGAAATAATTTTCAACCATTTAGACATGATCCATTTGAAGATTTTTAAGAATTCTATCAAAGAGTTTGGGTAAACAATTGCAATTATCTGAATTAGGAAAGGATCTTCAATATTTAGCTCTTGCATATTCCAATTTTCATTTATTATAGTATTCTTTAATTGCAATAATTTATTGGAAAATCCATTTCAAAACATCATCTGCTGAGCGACAACCCTCCCTAAATTATTTAAAAAAACTGAATATAATATATGTGGACCAACGTACGAATTTTTGACATATGATTCTCATAAAGAATGCTGATTTTCTATAAGATTAAATTCCATCTTAGATTTAATTTAGAACAAGGGAGATTTTGCCCTACTTTGTTTCCCGAGCCATAATTCTTCACGATAAGCACCTGGTAAATATTTGAGCTCTTCGCGTTGCAAAACGAAAAATTCTGAAGATGAATAACTTACGAAGAAGTTCGTTTTGATCTTTTGGAAAGAAGGTCTTTGAAAAGAACTTGATCTTGTTCTGGTGTACTTGTCGTTGCTCCATTGCTCAGTTTTACCAGTCTAGTGCAAATTTCATCATCATCGTCTGAGAACTCTAAGGGAAAATTACACTATTAATAATAATAATAATAATAATGACAATAATTGGGATATTCACAAAGATTGTTAATTCATGTTCAAACGAGCTCTCCCACACAAAACACTTTGGTCAATAGCTTCCAAATGCATCTGAAACAGAGAACTGAATCGCCAGAAAATTGTAGGCATAAGCCTAAGAGATATTCTGTGAGAGAATCTGGAACAAGCGAGAGTTTGTTACAATTTATAAAAATCTGCCGAAATTTTTTTCGAAGGCAGTACAGTGATAGAAGGTTTTGCAACGATCACTCGAGCCTTTAGGATCAAATCCGAGTCCCTCTTCTAAAGGAGGTTGATGGTTGAACTGAATGGTTGATTGAATTTTCACCTAGGTTCCGTAAAAACTGTAAACATAAATATCTTCT
Organism: Aurelia aurita; assembly: GCA_004194415.1. NCBI lineage: Eukaryota > Metazoa > Cnidaria > Scyphozoa > Semaeostomeae > Ulmaridae > Aurelia > Aurelia aurita. The sequence continues at coordinate 1,233,507 of REGM01000012.1, read as the reverse complement.
GAGTGAAGAGAAATGTCAATGACTTTACTCTGTATAATAAAGAAACTCCTATTTATAAGATTTGATAAAAGATAGACAGAAAACGTTCAAAAATAAAGGATTTCGACTAACTTAGACCCCGTTTACACGAGAGAAAACTGGATCGATCTAGAACGGGATCGATCCCAAACTGGTACAGATCGGCCTTGCGTTTACACGGGATCGCTCGGGATCGATCCGCTATCCGTGCTAGTTTGGGATCGTTTACCAGAGCGATCCAGTTTGGAATCGATCCCGTCAGAGCCTCGTGTAAACGGCTGGATCGATCCCAAACTGGCACGGATGCCAAACGAGGCAAGCCAAAAACGAAATCGAGGCGTTTTCAGATGGCATCTTTCGGTCACCCTAGCAACGCATGCACAAGTCTTCATAACGAGTCTGGGAATCAGTGATATGTGCCTGGATCGATCCCGATTAAACGCAACATAATTTGGGATCGATCCCTTGTAAACACCTGCAAAATTTTGGAATCGATCCCAAACTGGATCGATCCAGTTTTCTCTCGTGTAAACGGGGTCTTAAATTCACCCTAAAGCTGACTAGGGCTTAACACTGTGTTGACTTTATGAACCCAGCAGCACCCCTAAAATATGATTCACTACTTGCTGAGGCCAAGACATCAATAAGTTTTCATTTTTCAAGCTTTCCAAGAAACAAAGTAAGATTTTCAACCACTGCTGTGGTCTTTATCTTTTTCTGTTTTAACTTGATAGTGGTTCATTTTTATGTTTGATAATGAGGACTATATTTAGCTAAAAAACCAAGATAACAAAATAAGCCAAATAGAATAAAAAACTTAATTGTAAAAATCCACATTCCAAGATGTATGGTAATAATTTGTAGCATCTCAAAATATCGCTCAAACTTGAAGATAATGGTTCAAGTGAAATCTGTTCGCTTAAGAAAAATCCGTTAAAAACGGTTATCATTAAATCAAAATAGAATTTACCTTCTTCAGCCTCACATTCAAAAAATTCATCCATCTTTCCTGCAGCTAAAAAAATTAAAAAGAGGAAATGATTAAATATTCGATACATAAAAGAGACCAGAACACTAAAAAATGTCAAACACGCTGTGCTGGATGGCCTAAATATCTCTAAGCAAGGGTCTGGAAAACCCTGTCCCGTTTAAAAACTTAAAGAATCGTTCATTAATTTCAGCAGCCTCCTCCCTCTCTCTCTTTGGTCTCATCTGAAAATATTTTTCTGTAATCACAATATTGAAATTTTACTACATTTTCGTTATTCAGCGTAATTTTTTCGCTGTCTACCTCTTAGAGACATCTAAAAAAATCATACTTCCAAGTTAGATCCAGTCAAACTTTTTCCTGAAAATTCAATTTGCAGTTAAGGGACGACTGCCCTTTAGCGGACCAGCCTTATGTTATATCTCTCGGGAACGTGCTTGAACGAATACCCTACCTTACCCCAACTAACTCTACCTTACCCCCAACTAACTCTACCTTACCCTAACTAACCCTAACTTACCCTAAAAACCCCTTTCCAAACCTAACCCTGACCCAAACCCTTACCTGTGACACATAACTTGCCCATATTGAAAGCTGGTCCGCTAAAGTGCTAGACGAATGGCGGATCCGGGAACTATGGGAAAGGGATCGGTCGGAAGGACTTCATGGAATAGACTTGGGGCAAGTCTACTAAAGTGCAGACTAGCCCGGTTTGCAGTTAAATCCATTTTAAAGTTCTATATTTGCTGCACACACTAAAGTTAACCCATTCTAACATTTTCTGCTCATCAGAATCAAATTAAGACTCATTCAGAAAAATGAACAGTTAAAAATTAAATAATAATTGAATAAGTTAAAAAAATAGCAAAACTTAACAATTACTGGACTTGCTACAAGTCTCTCTTTTGGTCCTCTTGAACGAGAGAAAGGAAAGACAGAGGAGAAAAAAAGAAGAAAAAAAAGAAGAGAGAGTGGAATCTTTCCTCTCTCTCTTGTTTCTTGTTCCCTCCTCCTCGCTCTTTCCTTTCCCTCGTTTCTTTAGAGAGACTTAAGAGGACCAAAAAAGAGACTTGTAGCAAGTCCAAACAGTTGCAAATTAAATAGAAATTTGATAGATTAAACAAACAAATAAATAGCAAATTTATTGTGTGTTTGAAAAGTAGTAAATTTGAAAATAAGTAAATTCAAAGGTTAGTAAATTTAATTCAGTTGATAACATACCTTTACTTGTGAGATACTCTTCTGCACACTTTATAGCTTTGGCAAATTGTCCACCTTCAAAATCTTGACTATTATAACTTTTACCTTCCCTCTAGAAGTAAGAAACGACATATAAATTGATTATACGTTATAAGTTGATATAAATTGAAGGCTATTTTGACTGAATTTTGAAGGAATTTTGTCATGCATCCATGTAACTATTATAGCTATATTAACAACAAAGAATGTTTTTTTTTTACTTCAATGTGTTCGAGATTATGACGTCTCAAATTGCTAAATCGCAAACAAGAAAAACGACAGATTTCTGGCATCACATTTTTTAGACCTTCAGAAACTACAGTTTTTGGAAATTCTGCTCTTTTTCTCTGTTAGTTTAAAACTTATTTACAAATTATTCTCAAAATTTATTTTTAATAATAAAGAAAACGCCGTAATTTTGAAAATAATCAAGATACCGATATCAAATAATCAACGGTAGAATTACAGCAAAGCACCCAAAGTTACCGTTAAGCAATTCAAAGAAAGATGTAACAGCCATCCACAATATCTTTTTTAAAGATCTGAAGCTATATGAAATGTTCACACTTATGAACTATATACTTACCATAATTGTGTCTTTCTTCTCCTGATCACAGCAAAAATGCAGGATGTTTCGAAANAAAATAATCAAGATACCGATATCAAATAATCAACGGTAGAATTACAGCAAAGCACCCAAAGTTACCGTTAAGCAATTCAAAGAAAGATGTAACAGCCATCCACAATATCTTTTTTAAAGATCTGAAGCTATATGAAATGTTCACACTTATGAACTATATACTTACCATAATTGTGTCTTTCTTCTCCTGATCACAGCAAAAATGCAGGATGTTTCGAAATGGAATGCGAAGACTGAAACAAGAAATATACGAAAGAATAATAAGAATAATCTTTGATCTGTTTATAAAAAGAATTTACACACATTATTTTTTAAATAATCGACACTATACCAGAGGTACATGGTCTCAAAAACTATAAAAATGTCGAAAGAAAAAATCATTCCATGAAAATAATTCCTAAATTTCGACTGACTAGGAAATCTAAGACATTTCAAAAAGAATTCTTTACCAAACGGTTACTCAATCTTTCGGCAATAAATAAAGAGCTAAATAAATAAGAAATAAATAAACTAATAAATAAATAAATAAAGTGCGAGAAAGCAAAATTATAGGGTATCCCAAGAAAAAGGTCATAATAGTTTTGATCGGTATATAACAGGCTTTTCTCGAAGATTCTAGAACTGCACAAGTGACCAAAATGTTATTGATTTCAGTAGCAAAATAAAGAAAAGATGTGTTAGGACGTCACGATTCCATCACACATTTTGATTTAGAAGTCAACAAACTGTGGAGAATTGCACGTTAACAAGAAACCCTGGTGTATAATATATAATACTCAAACTAATTTTTGTGGTTATAGTTCTATTATAACTCTATAATACTCAAACTACTAATATACCCTTCAATACTCAAACTAAATGTGGTCGATCGGTCGATTATATTCTTTGATACTTAACCATTGAAAAATTCTTGTTCGTTTTGGTTTCTTGAGGGTTGAGATATATACCTTGAAAGTTTAAAGCTGTGAAATTGGTTAAGTGGTATTATACGCTAAAAGACCAACTACAAGGCGAACTTACATGGTTCGTTTCATTTCTTTAATTTGCCAACTTTCATCAAAGAAATAAACCCATGCGTGCTGTAATTTCTTTTTTCCACTGAACCAAGAATGAAACTGAAATCAAATAAGTCCAACAAATTAATCTAAATAAAAACTCTATCAAATAGTTATATTTATGCAGCATGTAAAAATAAGATGTTTCATGAACATAGCAAAATGTTACTTAGCTAGGATTTTCATATTCGGCAATAATATTCGTCCAGACGATATGTCATGTGACTTTATCAATTCCCACTCGAAAATGAGACTTGGGGTAAACAAAGCCATTACAAAACATAGCGTCGCAATGGGATTTCGAGAGTGTCTCGTTTATTTATTGAAATCAATCAATTCTAAAAGCTTAGAAGCTGATCAAATCATTTGAAAACTTTCGCTGATAGACGTTTAAGCGAACGTTGAAAATGAAGGGTTGACTTTAAAGAAACGGTGAGCAACTAACAACTTTTGGAGTTTGTGGCACTGTTTACGAAATTATCGTTGATAGGAAAGTACAAGTTTATCACAGCTTTCTTCTACCGCATTTCTGTTTGCTATCAACCCCAGCATATATTTCATTGGTTTAGGTCTGACTGACAATTGTTACCTATCCTTTCCCTTCTCACTATCTCGAGGAAGAATATAAGAGCAATTTCATGCAACTTTTTGCAAATTTCCTATTGAAACCTGTATTCATTTTCTGAATATTTACCCCAAAACAAGATGGTGTCATGTTTTCGCTGCTGTCTTGCTATCTGGACGAATCGGGTCTTTAAATTGACATAACATGGCAGATTAGAGTGACCTTATCAGTTAAAATGAACAAAACTAAGGGTATTGACANTAGGAAAGTACAAGTTTATCACAGCTTTCTTCTACCGCATTTCTGTTTGCTATCAACCCCAGCATATATTTCATTGGTTTAGGTCTGACTGACAATTGTTACCTATCCTTTCCCTTCTCACTATCTCGAGGAAGAATATAAGAGCAATTTCATGCAACTTTTTGCAAATTTCCTATTGAAACCTGTATTCATTTTCTGAATATTTACCCCAAAACAAGATGGTGTCATGTTTTCGCTGCTGTCTTGCTATCTGGACGAATCGGGTCTTTAAATTGACATAACATGGCAGATTAGAGTGACCTTATCAGTTAAAATGAACAAAACTAAGGGTATTGACAAGTAGGAAACCACAAAAATGTGTAGTTTTTGCGAAAAACATGACGATTTCTAAAAGATTCCCGAAACTCAACTTGTGTGATTCTTCGTAAAATAGTACTTGATTTAAGTAATGTCGTTGCAAATTTAAACAATTTTTGTTCGAAAGAAATTTGTCCGCATATGTGAGAATCTGAGAGTGAAATAAAATAAATAGAAACAAAATGACTTACAACGGCAGGGTAGTACGGACAAGATCTGTATCTCGCCCAGATAACATCACCTTGCAGAAATGAATCTACAAAATAATAAGAAAATATGCATGTTTTGTACTTGCTATTCCTTGTGTGAATCTGAGAACTGGAGAATATTATGCAACAGAAAGCTAAGCTTGCTAAGTTGATTTGATAAGAAAGCTAAGTTGATTTGCTCTACAGACTAATAATCAAGCTTAAAGATTGATATTTCAAGACATCTTTCAGCAAAAATATATCGAGCATCATAAGTTTCATTTTATGTCTCATTTTTGCATCGACTTTTCACCCGTCTTATCCGTCCAACATTACAATACACCCAAAAACAAAACAAACGAAACGTAAAGTTGATACCGGGTGTTTTCTGGACGGGTGAAAATGCTGCTGGTAGGTCATCTTCATCATCATCATAATTGATGATGGAATCGTTGATGATGGAATCTTTGGAATCATCATTCAAAGCTCTGGGTTTCTTAGGGCGGCTGCAAAAAGAAAAAATGCTAGATTAAGGCATTACTCAAACTACGAGACAAGCACCATCAAATATTCCCCCTTATACATCACAAACATACATCATAGAAGGTATTAACTGTTTTCTTCGTTCAGAAATGGGAAGATGAAAAACAAAGACTTGAAGCAAGTGCTCCACAAAGGGAGAGAACTATTAATCAAGTTATGTACGCTTAAACTCAAAGAAAACCTAACATTATCGCTTTCAGCTTCACAAGTCAAGACAGACCCTTACACGCTATTTAACAAGCGATAGTTCAACTTTTTTCGTGGTTAGAGACTTTTATCTCCAAATACTTTATTGCAACGCAGCGGCGCGCAGCGCCCAGCGAAGCTGCCATATAGATCTGACATACTCGTTTCATGGGTTGGTTGGTTGGTTGGTTGGTTGGATATCTTTGTAAACCTAGCCTGCGAGGGTGTAGACTTTCGCGGAGGAGCTGTTTGTGATTGGATTAAATAACAAACGGAGCAACGTGCATTTCTCATTCAAATGCAATCGGCCGATTCTAAGAACAAAGAAACTCTTAACATTAATTGCACTTATCTAATAATTGCGTAATTAACTGAAAATTGCAATTTGATTAGGTTATGCATTAAAACCAAAACGAGCAACATGAGTACCAATGGGAACACACTTCAAAAACCAAAACGAGCACGAGCAAGAACATGTCGAGCAATTGAAATCAGTCAGCCGTAAAAACAGAACGAGCGAAGAAGATGAGCAACAAAAACCATAACGAGCAACAAAGAGCAGATAAAGAGATAAAGTTGAAATAGAAACCAGGTTTTACTGAATTTGGCTGAAATTTGGTCTGAAAAAAAGGTTGCACTTTCCATTTAACTCTTGTCCAGGACAAAGTTTGAAGAAATCCATGAAAAGATAAGTGAGAAAACTTTCAGAGTAAAGAAGAATCATGGTTCTCGGCCTTTCTAGGCTTAATAACCACGAAGGTGCAAGTTACAAAGCTTTATTGCAAACTGTGACATAGAAAACATAATCAACACCCGGGGGGCGGGGGGGGTCACTGGCTAATAATCACTGACATGTCTCATAGGGGTGGGCTCTGCAAGGGAAAAGTCTCTAAAACAGTGTCTAATTTCGGTAAGAAGCCCCTTAAAATGGGTCTAAGCGAGAAACCTCTTAGGGCACCAGCGGCGTGGCCAGGACACATCCTAAGGGTGGGTGGGTAATTAAAATCTTGGGGCAAACTCCTGTACAAAGGTGGGTTAAGTACCTCACCCCGGAAATTGAATCAATATTCGTATGTTTTGTTTCTCGCATTTGGATTTACTAATTATTGAGGTATCCTGCGCTGCACTTACTTAACAGCGTTAACAGCTAGTCATAGGAGGATGAGTTGAAAATATTTCAGGGTTCTGTGAAATCAAGCATCTTTTCGAAAATGGCTTCGTCTTGTAATCTGACAAGTCTCGTCTGTAAAGTCTGGTCTTGTAATCTGACATTTGGTCAGGGCATAGGACCATCTTCTAATGAAACTTTAGTCCTTTTGTACAGTGGGATTCGCAAAGCAGTGAAGTAAAATTTGGCGGTGTCTTCTGAGTTCTCTTCGGATCTTAAGCACAACTTTTATTATGCCCTCTTTACATCAAAATAAGTCGCTGGAAACTGTGAACGAAAACAAGTTCTTACCCTCTTTTCTTCTTCTCTGGGGTTTTTAATTGTTGATCTACATGATCTGTTTTTGTTTTTGTTGTTGTTACTTTTATTTGTGTTGTTTCAGTTGTAGTTGTTGTCTCTTCAACAGCTGTATCAATTTTTCTTTTTCTCCCTTTCTTGCCTTTCTTGTTGGTGGCAGTCATAGCTAAATAATAAAGATAATATTGTAACAAAAAAAATTTAATCATAAAACATTTTGTTTACATTTATTGTATTCATTATATACATTCATTAAAACACATGCCGGGTGCCCCAGAAAAATTACCACAGATTTGATCCGGGCTAGTGACAAGAATTTAGGTCGAATAAATCCCTAATAATTTTTGTAGTAATACTCGATAGTCAACTTCAAGATAAATACCTTGTTTGTTGATATTGGTGCAATGAGAGTTGAAATATTAATTTTGAAAGTCCAAATTTGCCTCCACCTCCAAACCAGAGCTTTTGGGTTTTGGCCTAAACTGCAAGTCCTTTTCATTCAAGATGACTTGGGCAAATCCAGGGTGATTTATTAAACAAGAATAATTAAGAATGTCTTGAGAATTCTCAGGCAAGAAAATTGGGTCAATCTGCAATATCAAAAGACTTTAATGGGTTTACTTTGACCAGCATGCTTTGCACATGCCATCCCTTTCTTGATCTTTGTTGTCAACATGTTCATGGTCCATGAAAATGGCAACAACAAAGAGATGACACATGCTAAGCATGCTGGTTGAAACTGACCCTTTAACGAATTGAGTTTTACAATAAAACGAATTTTCATAACAAAAATATGGAAGATTAACCTTGATGGTCATCTTCTGCCATTTTGACCGCTCTGCTGAACGATAATCGTCTGCTGATATCTCCCAATTCTGGAAAATGAAACAATGGGTAATGTTGAAGGTGAAGTTGCAATGTTTAGGGCCAAGTGCTGGGGTCACAGAAGTAGTTAAAAGCTAATTGAGTCCACAACCCCTTGTCATGACACTAGATGTTTATGATTGATATTTGATATTGATATGATGATATGCTAGATGTTTGATATATATATTATGAAAACTTAACATAACAAAGTAAACAATTTTCTTCATTTTTATAATCTAACCCACCATATCGCAGTAAGGCAAACCACAATAGCAGAGGCTGCAAATCTTTAAAAAGGTGATGCAGATGGCTATTACATCTTTCTTTGAATCAAATAGCTTGAAAGGAACTCAAGGTACTTGCTGTAATTATGCAATGACCTTTTTTGATATCTTGATTATTTTCAAATTTACAGCAATTTTCGTTTTTTGCTAAAAAAAATCTACATAAAGTTTAAACAAAGTGTAAATCATTGTAGCTGTGAAATTAATGGAGGAAATAATGGTACAATTTTCAAGAAAACCATATAGTTTATGAACGTCTGCAGTATGGTAGCAAGCAGAAAGCTGTTGCACATCTGGTTTACAATTTAGAAATTTGATGACATCACACTCCAAAAAAGTAGGAATATAAAAGATGCTGTCATTTTGAAGACAATCAAGATATCAGAAAAGTTCAAGGTCTAATCACAGCAAAGCATAAGATTCCTTTGAAGCCACTCATTTCAAAGAAATAGATAGCTATTTATATACACCAGCTTTTTCAAAGATTTGGAGCCCATGTTAATCGCAACGTAATGTTCCAACTTACGATTTCCTTTTTTGATGAATAAATCTTTACTTGTACAGTCCCAGTCCGAAAGGATTATTCTTCTAGACAGCAATGACCTGTCAAAGGCAAGAAAACATTATACAGTGGTACCTTATTTCCTCTAATAAACACTACCTGCAATTATTAAATTTTGAAGGAATTTGGTGCTGCCTTTATTGGAGGGAGGCGTTTATAAAATAATCGAAAAATCTATATAAAACTCTCACACCAAATAAATCGATAGCAATGACTCTTCATGAAGAGGTCCAGAAAAGAAAAACCAACTTTTTGACTTAAAATATAATTTAAGAAAGAAGAATTAAAAAAGATCCCTCATTTTCTTCCATTGTTGTCACATAAAAATGAAAAATGAGCCTGATAGTTTTAGTACTTCTTCCTTGCAAATTCTGTAATTTTTCTAATAAAGTGCTGCCCTGATGTATGCTGCGTTTATTAGGGGGGGGGGGGCGTTTATTGCCATTTTTGCATAGAAGGGGGAGGCTTTTATCAAAGGGAGGCATTTATTTTAGGCTAGGCATTTATTAGAGAAAAGGGCAGCCAAAAAAGTAACCCCCAAGATTAAAAAACTTCTGAAAACTTTCTGAATGCAAGATTTTGATGAAATTCATGTTTCATCAAGTACAATGTATACCTTTTGGAAAAAGTAAATGGGGATATTCAGGTCTCCAGACATTCTCACAACAATCCATGTTAAATCCAAACATATTTGCAGTTTGTTTCTTGTTGTGTTGCAGTGTTCCTGCCTACAACTTTTTTAGGATTTGTTTATTTCTCAGGTCTTTCTATGGTTTTTTACAAATCTCTTGAAGTTTGTTTGGCTAATCAGGTGCTTAGAGTCATACACATATATCTTTTCATAAGAAACCGCTTCTAGAAGAAATTCAACTCTCAGATCGCCAAAAAATTAAGAAACTCAATTACTAGGAAAATATAACTTAAGAAGCTATGTATTATTTTAATAAAGGAAAACCTTAGCATATTTTTACTCTATTTTCACTTGTTTCGTGTATCATATTACTCAAAAAAGGTACTTGAGTAATGTCTAAACATTGAACAGGCTTAAAAAAACTTAGCTTTGAAATATTCATGACGGCAAAGAAAGTAAACATGAAGATTGTTACGAAACCCTTAATAAACATGTAAGAAACTCTGAGTACTCAAAATCTTACAATTTTAAGAAATTGTTCAATGCTGCCATCTCATATTCTTAGTTTCTTAGTTAAATATCAAAATGTATTACCATGTGTCTTCATCAAAGAAGTAAACCAGCTTGTCATTGGTATCTTCAACAATCTAAAACAATATATCATTTTGTTTTCAGTTGATATTCATTATAAATAGGTAAAGTTGGGTCCTGTTTGCACAATAAGGCGACCGTCTCAAAAATGTTTGGTTAGGGTCGTCCGACCGACCTTCTTCTAAAAATGAAAAAATCAGAATTTTGGATCGGGCGCCTAAATTTTATATGGAAAAACAACAACGAAGATTGTCAGTTTTTGTATTCTGTCTGAACTTTTGTATACATTGTCTGAACTTAAAAATTTGGGAAAAATTGAAATTTGATCACAATGCCGACCGACCGATATTCTGCAATTAAAATGACACTAACCAAACATTTTTGAGACAGTCGCCTAATGGTACAAAATCAAAACAGTCTGCAATCATGCTGTTCCAGGTTGGAATATGTTTGCTGCACACTGAATATCTTCAGGGTGCAATCCAAATCTCTGGTGCTCAAAATCGATGGGAATTTTTGCATAAAAATGCTTAAAAACTTCTCAGAAAACAGCTTCTGTTCTACCTTAATACAAATTCTTGGAGCACAAAATTTTATCAGTCTCTTTACATTTGGTGTGCAGTTAGGGGCCATCGACATTTAGGTTTAGTCTTTCATCGCGGCATTTGGCCGTGATGGGGGGAGGGGGTGTAGACCAAAGCCGTGATTACTTGCATGTTCAGGACGAAACCTAATCTAAGAAATTTTTTAGTTTGAAAAATAACTTTTTAGTACGTTTCACTTGTCATTTTGCCTACAAGATTCAATCGAAAGAGATATTGTTTGTTCCATCTGAAGATGACTAATTTAAGCGGCAGTTTAGACCTCAGGTTCTGCTTAAAATTACTCGGCGATCTCGAGAATAACAACGGTCGTTTTTAGGCCGATTTTTATTTAGGCCGCGATGACAGAGGGGGGAGGGGGGTCCAACAATCACGGCCAAATGCCGTGATGAAAGACGAAACCTAAATGTCGATGGTCCCCTAGCAACTTTCCAACCTGAATGCTATGTCTCTAAAAAAGGAGCTATTATAGACTGCAAGGCCCTTTGATTAAATGAACGGCAAGTCATCACTTTAAAGTTTGAGGTCTTTCAAATGCAAGCAACGCAATATCATCACGGAGGATGATGATGGGCCCTGGATTCTTCTATAACCAAGCAGATATTTCAATTCATTTCATTGTTTTCGTCTTCTCAACATGTCGGTAATTCTAGGCCTAGGCCCTAGCTGTTGTTAGTGAATATTGTATATCTGTAGTTCAACTTTCAAATCAAACTGAAGTGAATGCTAGTTGCCAGTTGGTGCGTTTTAGGCCCTTTTTTCTCGATGCTATCCCAGTCCAGTTTATTTAACACTTGCAAAACCAACTCACCTTTGCAGGCCAGTAAATACAAGGTGGAAACTTGGCCCAGACGATTGAGCAACTCATTCCTGTTGTCTTTCAGCAACTTTGAAGCGCATCAACAAAGTCCAAGTTCTTCTCGAAACCCGTTCTTCTCGAAAACCCTCTGAAAATTTTGAGCGCCAAAACTTTGCTCACTTGCATCCCTGTACAGCCTCCTTTCAATCAAGTTTATATTCTTGTTGTTGCTGTTGTTGCTGTTGTGCTCTCTCTCCTTGATTAGCTTTGCTACTGAGAGTGAGCTTAGGTTGACTACCTCAGTCCCAGTTTCGCGTCGGTTGAAGAAACGAAGAAGGATGAAGGCCTCAACTAGTAGTTGTAGCGATTATCAGTCCATCAAGGAGCGAAACTACGACGATTGCAATGAATCTAGAGAGAGCTCTTCCTCAAGAGATTCCCCTGCTTACATTCCCGTAATTTTTAATCTTTAGTTAATTTATATCATTGCTTGTATTTTATTGAATTGATGTTAATATAAATTTTCTTTATGTTTGTATTTAGTATATTTATTTGGTTAGTGTTATTGTATGTAGAGGAATTTTAAAATATATATGAACTGAACTGTTGTTTCTAGAATCCACTGATCTAAATGTAGACTCATTTTACTTTTGTGTAGTTTCTCTCACTGAACTGATTGATGTGTCTCTACTGAAGCGACAACAACAACATCAACACACTTCCACGGATTGGGCCAATCACATTACGTAAAAAGTGCAACAAACCCAAAAGTGCGAAATTCATCTTATATTACGACTTACAACATTTTTGAAATGAACAGAGAGCAAAGATGGTAAAGGGTACTAGGAACATCGACAGTACAAGAATTGCAACCTCGTCCCCAGGGCCTTTTGTCATCCCAATATGACAAAAGGCCCTGGGGACGAGGTTGCAAGAATTGCTCTTAGATACGACGTTGTTATTGTTTTAAACGTGTGAAGTCCGAAAAAGCCAATTTTGCTCGAAATTGGTCCATTTTTGTACTTTTTTCGAAATTAGAAAAAAATTGTGAAGGCCCCTCCGGTCGTACGCTTATGTTCCTTGTTAAATCACTTTTATCTGGAGAGAGATATCTACTCCAGATTGTCTGCATTTATAGCCTCATTGTTGCGCAAAAATAGAATGGTAGCCGGTAGGATCTTTGTTTTTCGTGTGAAGAAACGTTTTGGTTCTGACGTAACCAAAATGGCAGATAATGGCCTAAGAAAGTTCAAGGTTAAGTCTGAAACTTAAGTTTTTAATTTCTATTGCCTGAAACACCCAGAGAGATTATTATATATTAGGCCATTCTAAGCTGATAACCTTTCTAAGGCCATTCTAAGCTGATAACCTTTTAGTCCTTTGTGGCAATCACAATGCAGGCGTCTTCTTTTGGTAAGGTGTTAAATTTAAAAAGGAGGAGGCTTCAAAGACAAAAATAAACGAAATATCTTGCAAAGCTCGTTCTCAATCTCAAATATAATATAATGTGGTACGATACTTTTCCAACGAAACGTTAAGAAGAAGAACGCTAAATACCATTAAGGTAACAATATAAAATATATGTATATGTATATGTATGTATGTATGTATGTATAATTTTGCCATCAAATTAACTACAATATAAATTTAAGTACCGGGTGTCCCAAAAAAAAGTATACAGATTTGGTCCAACCTAACGATCAGAATTTAGCATGAATCAATCCGAAATCATTTTTAAAACATTACTCGATAGTTAACTTGAACATAGATACCTTGTTTGTCGATATTGGTGCTTTGAGAGTAGATATATTAATCTTCAAAGGACAAATTTGCCTCCACCTCCAAACCAGAGCTTTGGCGTTTTGGCCTAAGCAAATTCTTAAAGCACAGCGAATAAGTCAACAATAGACTTGGAAAAATTTGAACCAGGAGGAGGAAAATTAAAACTGCACAACAAATGCTTTTCACAAAATATAATTTACGTGACTCTTATCATCAAGGGAGCTCTGAAGTAAACTTTATTTATTTTAAGTGAAACAAATTGTGGATATTGCTTAGGCCAAAACGCCAAAGCTCTGGTTTGGAGGTGGAGGCAAACTTGTCCTTTGAAGATTTATATCTCTACTCTCAAAGTACCAATGTCAACAAACAAGGTATCTATGTTCAAGTTAACTACAGAGTAATGTTTTAAAAATGATTTCGGATGGCTTCATGCTAAATTCTGATCGTCAGGGTTGACCAAATCTGTATACTTTTTTGGGACACCCGGTAAAAGAAAATGATCTAATTACAGGTATACAAAATTTACAGGCAAAAGCTAAAAAAGTGGTCTGAAAAACACCTCAGGTTAAAAATGGCAGGGATAGCATTAAAAAGGTCAATACGACCTTGTTTCCAAATAGTCGATGATAACTGCCCATTATCGTTGTATTTGAAGATACAGCAAATAGCTAAACAACATCTGTTATAGTATATAGGAAAGTAGCAGATACGGCAACTATGCGCAATGATGCTGCAAAAGTGAAGGACAAACGGCAAAATGTCCTTGCTTTGAAAGCACTTCTGCCAACATTTAGATTCAAGCATAGATGCAGTTTTAATCTCCAGCAAAAGACCCACCAGCAAACACAAATCAACTATGCGCAATGATGCTGCAAAAGTGAAGGACAAACGGCAAAATGTCCTTGTTTTGAAAGCACTTTTGCCAACATTTAACTTTGCGCATAGATGCAGTTTTAATCTCCAGCAAAAGACCCACCAGCAAAACACAAAGCAACTATGCGCAATAATGCTGCAAAAGTGAAGGACAACCAGCAAAATGTCCTTGTTTTGAAGCACTTTTGTCAACATTTAACTTTGCGCATAGATGCAGTTTTAATCTCCAGCAAAAGACCCACCAGCAAAACACAAAGCAACTATGCGCAATAATGTTGCAAAAGTGAAGGACAACCAGCAAAATGTCCTTGTTTTGAAGCACTTTTGCCAACATTTAACTTTGCGCATAGATGCAGTTTTAATCTCCAGCAAAAGACCCACCAGCAAAACACAAAGCAACTATGCGCAATAATG
>REGM01000012.1:1179393-1214617 GCA_004194415.1 Aurelia aurita | reverse complement strand
GGTATGTTTTGAGCCCGTAGCACTTATAATTTTGACCAATCAAATGCATTCGATTTGTTGGATCGACCAATTAGAACGCAGCATTCAATAACCTGGTTTATTTTAAGCTGGTTTAACTTGCAGTGTGAATGGGGTATTAGTAACATTTTCCTTTCTAGTTTCAATCGAGTTTTAAAACTTTCACGAACTTTTAGCCTAAGGGTTCTTAACAGTAACTCATATGAAGGTTTTACTGTATTAGATATTACGATATTTTCGGTCCATCTCCAACTTAGGGCGTTTTGAGCAATGTGAACATCTCCATACATAGTTATATTTACAGGTACAGTAGCGGTGGTCTCAAATTTTCGCAAAATCTTAAAGATAGGTTGATATTGATTATACTAAGCTAGCAATCAATCAATCAACCTAAGCTCAAAGGCAATTAAAAATTTCGTCATTAACTGTATCTCGTTTTCCAGCGTTTTGTTTTCATCTCCTAATACTTTAATACGATTTCTGAAGGTGTGGTACTTATAATAAGATTGGGGTGCAAATAATTTAAAGTTACTTTTAATATACATTGTGGTCGTATTTCTGATATTTTTCAACTTTTTTAATTGCAGGAGCAGAAGACTTAAAACTTAAGCTATCAATCTGCGTGGATTAAGAACATCAAAGGGTGTCCCTCTGTGATGAAAGCTCGTCAAAAATGATACTTGGCGTTTTTAAAGGCTTTCTCCTGTTTCGGATTAGTTTGCTTTCAGGGCAGAAAGAGTTGTTCTAATTGGCTAAAGTCCTAATCTATGAAATATAACCAGCCTTCGTTAATAATCAAGCCAGGGTATTTTAATAGAATTTGCTGTCCTGGTGAAGCTAGTGGCTGGTTTATTTGAAGTTCTATGACAAATATTTGAAATTTTGCTCCTGTTGACCACCCCAGCAGGATCGGAGCGCAGATCTGTTTTGCCTGTCACATGCAAAAACGTGAACATCATACGACAAATCCTGTCGATGAGGCAATATCTATTGGTTTGGAAAAATGGAAAACTATTTTTTCAAGCAAAATCTCGTCTTGTAATCTGACATTTGGTCAGGGCATGGGACCATCTTCCAATGAAAATTTAGTCCTTTTGTACAGTGGGATTCGCAAAGCAGTGAAGTAAAACTTGGCAGTGTCATCCCAGTTCTCTTCGGATCTTAAGCACAATTTTTATTATGCCTCCTGTACGATAAAATAAGTTGCTGAAAACTATGAACGAAAAAAAGTTTTTACCCTCTTGTCTTCTTCTCGGGGGTTCTTAATTGTTGATCTACATGATCTGTTTTTGTTGTTGTTTTTGTTACTTTTATTGTTGTAGTTTCAGTTGTTGTTGTTGTCTCTTCGACAGCTGGCTCCACTGTTCTTTTCCTCCCTTTTTTGCCTTTCTTGTTGGTGGCAGTCATAGCTAAATAATAAAGATAATAATGTAACAACAACAAATTTGATAGTAAGCCATTTTGTTTATATCTATTATATTCATTACATTCATTAAAACATATATTTGGGATGGTTACGTACATTCATACATCTAAATTTCATGTAAATGTGTTAAACTGGATACCGCTAAGAGAATGATATTCTCCTAGTAAATCTGTGATTGCCTTTGTGTGCCTGAGGAAGTATTTGTTATTATCTGAGAAAGCATATGTAGAATTCATGAGGGTTATGAATGGATTAGTCTTGTAATCGAACTGTTCACTGAGGTGGCCCACCGAGACACTTCTGTTGATCACCAATCAGAGAGCAGCATTTGCAGTCTAGAGTATGTCAAGAGCCAAATATGGAAGAATAGCACTCAAATAACGTGCCCTGATTGGTTAATCATGTTGACATGACAACGATGCGGACAGGCATTGACTCTCACAGCTTTGCGCAGATTTACCGGATCAATATTGCCTCTACACAGGAAGATTACTGCAGAAAAGTTCAGGTAATTAAACCTTTTGCATCAAGGAAACATTCTTCTAAGTATTACTAACTAGTTTTCCATGTTCAAGTCCTGGAACCTCGACTTTTGAAGCATTTTAGCATCGGTGTTTTTGATCAGATAGAGTAGGCCATCTAGGTGGTCATTTCAACTTACTGTTAGATCATGAGTCATAGTTGTAGCTGTATATCAGTGCAGAAAGAGCGAAACTATGACAATGTAGTAAGTCTATGAATGGACTTGCCCAAATTGTCTAAAAAAGAAAGGACAACTTGTTGCAACAGCTCAAAGCTGGATAGAAGATCCTCATTAGACCAGCAGGCAGCTCTTCTGATCTTAATTTTCAACCAATAGTTATGCAGATTTTGGATTCCTTGCCGTTGAATCTCATGAATAATTATTGAGGACCTGTTTGGAGCCAGTCACCTTTCTCTTTCTTTCAAGAACACTTGGTAAAATCCAGGCTATGAAAGACCTATTAAACAACGATACTTAAGAATGTCTTAAGACTTCTTAGGCAAGAAAATTGGGTCATTGTTTTGAAGGACTGTACTGCAATATCAGAATACTTTACCAATTGAGCTTTCAATAAAATGATTTAGGCAACAAAAATATGGAAGCTTTACCTTGATGTTCATCTTCTGCCATTTTCACCGCTCTGCTAAATGATAATCGCCTGCTAATATCTGGCAATTCTGGAAAATGAAACAATGGGTAATGTTAAAGGTGAAGTTGCGATGTTTAGCGCCAAGTGCTGGGATCACAGAAGTAGCTAAGTGCAAATCAAGTCCACAATCCCTTGTCATGATGCTAGATGTTGGTGGGGCTTGTACCCCCATCCACCTGACAGTTTAGGTTGCACAGTTAGTGGATTACAACATGGTGCCACAACACATTCATTTTAAAGACAAATGACGGAGATATAAGGCGACTTAAATCAGGGGCCTGGGCAATCCAAATATAGCCTATTGTATTCCATTGTATTTGATGACCTCGAGAGATTATCAAATGTACTGGACAATGAAGCCACTCAG
The DNA here is from genome assembly GCA_004194415.1 of Aurelia aurita. Lineage (NCBI taxonomy): Eukaryota > Metazoa > Cnidaria > Scyphozoa > Semaeostomeae > Ulmaridae > Aurelia > Aurelia aurita. The sequence goes on along the minus strand of REGM01000012.1, from coordinate 1,211,634 downwards.
ACATCTTCTGTCCTATTTTTAAACTAGGCGCCATATATCCGTCATTTGTCTTTAAAGTCTATTATAACATTTAAATTCATCTAAATAACACAAATATTTTCATGAAATTCATTGAGAAAGGTTAAATGAAAACATAGCATAACATAACAAAGTAAAACTTACTTTTCTACATTTTTATAATCACCATTTTTATACACACAATATCGCAGTAAGGCAAACCACTACAGCAAAGGCTCCAAATCTTTAAAAAGGTGACATAGATGGCTATTACATCTTTCTTTTTTTAATTAAATAGCTTCAAAGGAACTTAAGGTACTTTGCTGTACATCTGTAATGAACTTTTTTGATATCTTTATTATTTTCAAATTTACAGCATTTTTCATTTTTGCTAAAAAAAATCCACTCAAAGTTTAAAAAAAGGTAAATCATGGTAGCTGCGAAATTAATCGAGGAAATAATGGTACAATTTTCAAGAAAACTAAGTAGTTTATGAAGGTCTGCAGTATGGTAGCAAGCAGAAAGCTGTTGCTCATCTGGTTTACAATTTAGAAATTTGATGACATCACACCCCAAAAAGTAGAAATTAAAAAAAGCTGTTATTTTGAAGGCAATTGAGATATCGGAAAAGTTCAAGGTCTAATCACATAAGATTCCTTTCAAGCCATTCATTTCAAAGAAAGAGATAATAGCCATTTACACCAGTTTTTTTTAAGATTTGGAGCCCATGCTAATCACAATGTAATGTTCCAACTTACGATCTCCTTCTTTGATATATAATTCTTTACTCGTACAGTCCCAGTCCGAAAAGATTATTCTTCTAGACAGCAACGACCTGTCAAAGGTAAGAAAAAACTATACAGGGGTACCTTATTTCCTCTAATAAACAGCCCCAGCAATTATTAAATTTTGAAAGAATTTGGTGCAGCCTTTATTAGATGGAGGCGTTTATAAAAAATTCGAAAAACCTGCATAAAACTCTCAAACCAAATAAATAGATAACAATGACCCTTCATGAAGAGATGCAGAACTGAAAAACTGACAAATATCCCTTATTTTCTTCCATTGTTGTCCCATAAAAATGAACCTGATAGTTTTAGTAAATCCTCTTCCTTGCACTTTCTGTAATTTTCCTAATAAAGCCTCACTCTGATGTGTGCGGTGTTTATTAGAGGGAGGCATTTATTGCCATGTTTGCATGGAAAGGGGAGGTGTTTATTAGCGGGAGGCGGCATTTATTTGAGGCTAGGTGTTTATTAGAGAAAAGAGTAGGTTTCATATTTCATCAAGTATAAGATATACCTTTTCGAAAAATAAATGGGATCTTCAGGTCTGCAAACATTCTCACAACAATCCATGTAAAATTAAAACATATTTGCAAGTGTGTTTTTGTTGTGTTGCGGTGTTCCTGCCAACAATTTTTTTAGGATTTGTTATTTCTGAGGTTTTCCACATCAGTAATTTTTCACAAATCTCTTGCAGTTTGTTTGGCCAATCAGATACTTAGAGTCATATATTCAATGTTGAAGAAATTAATTTTAGCTAAATATCAAAATGTATTACCATGTGTCTTCATCAAAGAAGTAAACCAGCTTGTCATCGGTATCTTCAACAATCTGAAACAATAATTGTTTGTTGTCAGTTGATATTCATTATAAGTAGGTCAAATTAGGCCCTGTTTGCACAATACTGACACAAAATCAAAACAGCCTGCAGTCATGCTGTTCCAGGTTGGAATATTTTTGCTGCACACTGAGGGTGTGTTTGATTGGTAATTCCAAACCTATAAAATTCTGAAAACAGTAGACTTGGCAGGACGGAGCTATATTTCCCAATCAAACACAAAAATCTTGAAACGGTTGGTTTCGGATTCACCACCAGGGTTTGCTAATGAAAACGAGGATCTCTCCGAAGTCTGCCAAACCTTCTGCCTTTTGGAGCAGAAGGTTAAGAAGTCCTTCCAAACCTACCAAACCTACCGTTTTGAGAATTTCAGAGTCAATCAAACACAAATTCCGAGTCTGCCAAGTCTACCGTTTTCAGAAATGGTACCAATCAAACACACCCTGAATATCTTCAGGGTGCAATCCAAATCTCTGGTTTTCAAAATCGATGGGAATTTCTGCATAAAAATGCTTAAAAACTGATCAGAAAGTACTTTCTGTTCGATCTTAATACAGCATCATGGCCGAATAAAGCGTTGTTTGTTTACATTTCCCAGACAAGAATGAATAAACATTTTAATAGCTATGGTATCAATTAAATGGGAAACTGCTACCAAACAATTGCCTTATTGTTTGAGATAAATTGAGGTCAAGACAAATTCCTAGGGAAGGATGAGAAGGCATGTAGACTTATAGCTGCTCTCGGAGGAATATAGGCCTTCGCCTTCGGCAAGCATCGGACTGTTTTTGGTGATGAAATGAGAAGGGGACATGTTTCAAGGGTATGAAACTTAACATGGACAATAGAGATAGATTTGGACAATGGCAATTGTTTTCAAATCGATGACGTAGTCTACCTCTAAGGTTTCTTTGATCTGAATGATGTGCCAAAATACCCGACGTCCGACAATACCCGAAACCAAACCTAGGCCCTAGCTGTTTGAGTGAATATTGTATATTTGAAATGAAGTGTACGGTAGGTATAGTATAGGCCTATTATAGCCTTTCATTTCTCGTCTGTTTATGTTATCCAATCCAGTTTATTCAACACTTGCAAAATCAACTCACCTTTGCAGGCCAGTAAATACAAGCAGGACTCTTGGCCCAGACGATTTATAAACTCATTTCTCTTGTCTTTCAGCAACTTTGAAGCACATCAACCTGCTCTTCTTGGTCCCCTCTGAAAATTATGAGCGCCAAAACCTTGCTCACTTGACTTTTGACTTGCATCTTGCATCCATGTGCAGCCTCCTTTCAGTAAAATGTTTGTTGTTGCTGTAACAGGAGCNTTTCCACATCAGTAATTTTTCACAAATCTCTTGCAGTTTGTTTGGCCAATCAGATACTTAGAGTCATATATTCAATGTTGAAGAAATTAATTTTAGTTAAATATCAAAATGTATTACCATGTGTCTTCATTAAAGAAGTAAACCAGCTTGTCATCGGTATCTTCAACAATCTGAAACAATATATCGTTTTGTTTTCAGTTGATGTTCATTATAAGTAGGTCAAATTAGGCCCTGTTTGCACAATACTGACACAAAATCAAAACAGCCTGCAATCATGCTGTTCCAGGTTGGAATTTTTTGCTGCACACTGAGGGTGTGTTTGATTGGTAATTCCAAACCTATCAAATTCTGAAAACAGTAGACTTGGCAGAGACGGAACTATATTTCCCAATCAAACACAAAAATCTTGAAACGGTTGGTTTCGGATTCACCACCAGGGTTTGCTAATGAAAACGAGGATCTCTCCGAAGTCTGCCAAACCTTCTGCCTTTTGGAGCAGAAGGTTCAGAAGGCCTTCCAAACCTACCAAACCTATCGTGTTGAGAATTTCAGAGTCAATCAAACACAAATTCCAAGTCTGCCAAGTCTACCGTTTTCAGAATTGGTACCAATCAAACACACCCTGAATATCTTCAGGGTGCAATCCAAATCTCTGGTGCTCAAAATTGATGGGAATTTCTGCATAAAAATGCTTAAAAACTGATCAGAAAGTACTTTCTGTTCGATCTTAATACAAATTCTTGGAGCACAACATTTTATCAGTCTCTTTACATTTGGTGCGTAGTTAGCAACTTTCCAACCTAATTGCTGTGTTTAAAAAAGAAGCGATTATAGAATGCAAGGCCCACTCATTAAATGAACGGCAAGTCATCATTTTGTGGTCTTTTATATGAATGGCAAATACACAGAGTGCCTTGCCTTGGATTCTTCTATAATCAGGCAGATAGTTCAATTCATTCATTGTTTTCGTCTTTGTAACATGTCCGTGATTGTAGGCCTAGAGTAGTTTGGGTATTATAGAACACTTAATGAAAAAAATCAAATTTTCAGCTTTATTCAAAACATATTTGGTCACACCTGGCATTAGAAATTAGGCTTGAGAATGCTCTGCTCTGATTTTTTATCAATGCAATATATTTCTGAAGTGTTGGTTGTTAATAAACGAGACCGGGTTGAGTTGGGCATTAGGGGTCATCGACAAAAGATTTTCGTCCCCCTTTAACGGATTTTGTCCGTTAAGATCCGAGCCCCCTCCCCCCCCCTTCTTAACGGACAAATTTTTTTTGCCTCCGGTCAAGGTTGCCTAGGCCCGCAAAAACCAACGTTGTTTTCACTTTATTTTCTTGCCGTCGGCCTAACTTTACAATTTGTCTTCGAGAAAGGTGAGTAGAAGTCATGTAAATTGCCCTAAATCGTTGAAGTTTTAGGTAAATACAACGAAAGCAGCTTAAATCCACGAGCTCTTTTGCATATCATGTCTTATCAGGATTTTTGTCCCCAAAATGCCAATCTTAACGGATTCAGGTGAGACCCCCTCCCCCCCCTAACGGACAAAATCCGTTAACAGAGACGAAAATCTTTTGTCGATGACCTGGTTAACATGAGAGATATCTCAAGAAAATGGCAGCTAGAAATCACCTTCGCCTGACGTCCTTCATTGTCAGCGATATGGAGAGTACACAAAATGCTGCAGCAGCCTAACATCAACAAAAATATGGCGAAAGAGGTATGAAGATTTGGATCATCAAGTGAAACTGAAATTGACCAAGCTTTTTTGCCTCATCCCCAGGCCCCTGAGCTTCATTTTCTGAATGATGATGTGCCAAAATACCCGACGTCCGACAATACCCGAAACCAAACCTAGGCCCTTGCTGTTTGAGTGAATATTGTATATTTGAAATCAAGTGTACGGTAGGTATAAGGCCTATTATAGCCTTTCTATATATAGGCCCTTTCATTTCTTCTCGTCTGTTTATGTTATCCAATCCAGTTTATTCAACACTTGCAAAATCAACTCACCTTTGCAGGCCAGTAAATACAAGCAGGAATCTTGGCCCAGACGATTTAGAAACTCATTTCTGTTGTCTTTCAGCAACTTTGAAGCACATCAACAATAAGTGGTCATTCAACCTGCTCTTCTTGGTCCCCTCTGAAAATGTTGAGCGCCAAAACCTTGCTTGCTTACAAAATCTTGCATCCATGTGCAGCCTCCTTTCAGTAAAATGTCTTCCTTTGTTGTTGCTGTTGTTTCTAGAATCGCACAAAATGCCAAACATGGGCAACAAATCTTGATTGGCTGACAAATTAGACACACCTTAGTCAATTGTGATTAGGCCAATCACATTGCACAAAAACTGCAACAAACGCAAATGTGGGAAACACTTCATCTTACAATTTGGAAAAACTGAAAACATTCAAAGTGAACAGAAAGCAAAGAGGGCATAGTGAACAATAAAGTACAAGAATTGTTCTAAAAGGTATTGTTTGTTTTGAAACAGGGGAACAAAAAATACCTAAAACTAGCCTGCACCCAATCCTTTCGATTGCGATGGGACGCACGGCCGTTTCCTTGTCATAAGCGAAAGGGAAGATCAAATCTTGGAGGGCTACCTGAAAAAGTTTATTGTTTACGAACATTTTGCTCAACTAGGCGGATCTTTTGCTCGAAATGGCCGATTTTTTCAAATTTTTCCAACGTTGGGGTAATTAATTATGAATATGAAATAAACAAATTTGCTTGAAAAAGGGCCATTGGTGCAGTGATGACCAATTTGTGCAGTGATAAATCGAAAATGTGCAGTGATGAATCAAGTTTTGTGCAGTGATGAGTTCTTTCACTTTTCAGTTTGAAATATTTGACAAATATTTACAGCAGTTTTAGATGTTTTCAGAATAAAGACACTTAATACTTCTTGCAACGAATAGTCATCTTGCTGGGCACCCTCTTTTTGACAAAAATTGCTCCTCTCATTAGAACTAACTCACCTCTTTTTAGAGTCTTCAAATAGAATATTGGGAAAAAACATACAATTCAGGCGTTGTTTAGTAAATAACTACTGCAGAAATCAAATGTTCGAAAAATTGAATCTTGCTTTTCGCCTCCAATCTCTTACTACTTGTTTCAAAACGAGCAAGGTGCTTGACAATATGATTCTGGTCAGTTTTATTGAATTATAGGTCTTACATTCAGGTGCTATTTAGTAGGAAAACTGAAGAATTTTCATAACCAATAACCAAAGAATTTTGGCGCGCCTTTGGCGCGCTTCCAGCTTCTGTTAGATCTGTGGCACCCCCTCTGCAAGTTGCGCCTTTCAATTTCTGGCTAGAGCCACCCCTGCAGAGAAAATTGAAGAATTCTGACAAACTCCCTTGCTTCAAAAAAAAAAAAGAATCAGCTGCATTCTAGGCCATTCTAGAGGTCATATTTACAAAATTTTCCAGGGGAGCATCCCATTGACCCGCGCACGTGGCTGGTTTCCCCCTGGTTTCACAGTGCATTAGTAACTAATGATGCACATAAATTTATGACAATTATGCTGTCCGGTGCACGGAAATCTTACATTCCATACTTGTCTCTGCCCACAAGAAAACTTGCCAAACCTATTGCCACACCCTTTTACCACACCCTTTTGACCTGGAAAACTGCGACTTACGTTGTTTTGTGCAGTGATGAAAATTCCTTAAATTAATGCCTGATTGTCAGCAAAAGAGAACTAAAGAGGTTGCGCTGCGCTCTGAAAGGAGATGTGAAGGAGACAGCAAAACGTGTAAGTTGATATGCTGAGAAGTGACAGATATGAGCTGTCAATAAATAGGAGGACAATAGATATATAACCACAGGACTAGTCGACACATATCAATTCATTACGTACGTAGAGCACAGTACGTTGTGTTGAGGACAATCAAATATTGGCTTACTCGAATCAAGACTGGCTGTTTCTTTGACCAAAGTAAACATTGTGCAAAGGATACGTTTGAAGTTTCGGAACAAATATCATTTGAGGTGTATATGAATGATCACTTGGAGTATGTATTGGCTTGGAGTTTACATTACTGTAGTGCTGAAGTTGATTCCTGCAGTCACAGTGGCGCAGCAAGGGGATAATTGTTTTACTTTATTCAACAAATGTAATTCAAAATACAACTGTTTTGCGTCTCTGGTTAATGTGAAGATCGAGTGTAATGAACTCTTGTCAGGAGAAGGAAAAGTTTGCACGAAAGGCTGTCGTGAAGCCATTGAAATGTTCGATGAGGACCCAATTGGAAAACATTTCTTAGACTGTTCGTGTGATCGCGATTCAGAGTGTCTCACATATCAAGCTAGGGCGACAAAATGCCTCAAAAATCGAATGAACCAAACTACGAATGGTTGTGCTACTGTAAGCCGCCGTTGTGAGAACGATACTGATTGTACTAATGTAATGGAGAAATTTTACATCAAATGTACACATTTAATTTCGGGCACAGAATGCACCCCAACGTGCGAGTATGTACAGACTTTACTATACGCACACAACATAACGAAAGGTTTGCTCAACTGTGAATGTAGTGGGACATTGAAGGAAGAGAATTTTTGCCGTGGTATAAGAGCCCATACTTTTCATTTATGTAAAACATCACCACTTATTTTGAGGAAAGAAAATAAAGGCAGGGAGAAGAACTCCGTAGTTGAACAGAAAAGACAAGGAGCTGGGAAAAAGAGGAAGTATAGATTTGATCGTATTAGAAATAATAATTCAAGTAAACTAGTTCTTGCAAGTAATACACTATTGATTAGTGTACTGCTAATAATATTATCAATCAATTTTAGTAATTCGGAATATTTTCGCTAAACCGTATTAACCATTTAAAGACAAAAAGGTTTCCGTACCTAGTCACAGATCATCTCACTCAGCCTCGAGCGGAAGGATTTCGTTTATGCCCGTCATCTGGTAGTGTTGGCAAATTTTGAAGAATTGGCAGATTCAACGGGATCAAGTCGGTGTATACTCTCAAAGGCATGTCACAATGAGGATTTCAGAAAACAGAATTTTTTTATCTTCACAGACGCCTAATTACGCTGCAATGAAAAACCGCCAATGCCTTTTAGCAAATAAACACCATGATAAAAATAACATTTGAGAAAGTAGTAAGATGTCTATGTGGCACAGTCATGGGGATGAAAAACACAGCTTGCATGTTTCTCTCTCTCCCAAAGGCTTCACCCTGCTTCACTCCTTGATTGGAACATAGGACTATGATTGGAATATGCTATCTAATTGGTAGTTTCCTTTCTTGTTGCTACAAGACAACACAATAGACCTTTCAGCTATTCTACGAAAGGGTCTGGATCGAGCGATATTTTTATACATGTTTATTCGAAAGGTTCGATTGAGTGGCATTATCACCGTTGTATGAATTCGAAAATTCATTAGATCTCTGCAAAATTTAAAAATATCGCTCGATCCAGTCTCTTTTGTAGAATAGCTAAAAGGTCTAAAAAGTGTGATCCTTTTGTGAACTTAAGCTAAAAGATGGACCCATTCCATCAAAAAATTAAGTTTGAGTAAGTTCTTGAGTGGGCAGACTTTGGAGAGATCCTCATTTTCATTAGCAAATCCCTGAAGGTGAATCCGAAGCCGGCTGTTTTGAAGATTTTTGTGTTTGATTGGGAAATATATTTCCGTCTCGGCGAAGCCTACTGTTTTCAGAATTTGGTAGGTTTGGAATTACCAATCAAACACACCCTAAAATCNAACACAGCTGTCATGTTTCTCTCTCTCCCAAAGGCTTCACCCTGCTTCACTCCTTGATTGGAACATAGGACTATGATTGGAATATGCTATCTAATTGGTAGTTTCCTTTCTTGTTGCTACAAGACAACACAATAGACCTTTCAGCTATTCTACGAAAGGGTCTGGATCGAGCGATATTTTTATACATGTTTATTCGAAAGGTTCGATTGAGTGGCATTATCACCGTTGTATGAATTCGAAAATTCATTAGATCTCTGCAAAATTTAAAAATATCGCTCGATCCAGTCTCTTTTGTAGAATAGCTAAAAGGTCTAAAAAGTGTGATCCTTTTGTGAACTTAAGCTAAAAGATGGACCCATTCCATCAAAAAATTAAGTTTGAGTAAGTTCTTGAGTGGGCAGACTTTGGAGAGATCCTCATTTTCATTAGCAAATCCCTGAAGGTGAATCCGAAGCCGGCTGTTTTGAAGATTTTTGTGTTTGATTGGGAAATATATTTCCGTCTCGGCGAAGCCTACTGTTTTCAGAATTTGGTAGGTTTGGAATTACCAATCAAACACACCCTAAAATCAGCTCTTAAATCTCGAGCCAAAGTGCAAGGTATTTTCCGGTGGTTGTCCTGGGCAGAACATATATCCTTGGAGAGGCGCCAACAATACCCACATTTGCAATTTTGGTTCCAGTGGTTTGCCCTGTCCCTCACATAATAGATGTAAAGAGATATTAGCACTATCCTTAATAGAAATATTCTTCCTTTAAGCGGGAAAATTTCTGTCTGAGTGACATTTTTCGAGAAGCTGTCATAATTTACGAAGAAGCCTTACCAAGAGGACCAGTCCTATTAGCTGAATTTGTAGCTAGCTTTGTCTCAGATGTGTGCCAAAAAATGACAACATCATCTTATCTAATCTATCTCTCTCCAGTGGTAATGTGGCTAGTTAACTAGTTCACCTTGGTCCTTACACGGCTAGATACAATCTTATTCTGGAGGACTTTCAAAACATTCGATTGATTTTTTATCATTAATTAGAGAATAAAAGCAATTGAAAATACAATGTAATCCCGTTATAACGTACTCGGATATTATTGAGAAAAATCCACGATGTACGTACCCCCTATTCTCATTTCTGTCTTCACTTATACATTGCTATAATTCCTCTAAAATAGCTGCAATGCATGCTGGTTACCCAAGAGCCTATAAACGATCGATTCCATGGTATAGATATAATTTTGTAAATAGGCCTCGTAAGCTTCAGACAACTCGTGTTTGCCTGACGTATCAGGCTGGCTGTATATTTGATGTTGTAAAAAATTTTAACTTTTTAGCATGCGTGATTATATTAACCTCGATTCTGAAAGTTGTATCTGTCAATATTTCTGCATAAACAAATGACGTATGATAGCTATATCTGCAATTTATCCTCGGGCTTATATATGGCGGAAAGAGGTAGGATACACCCAGCAGTAGAAGTTACTAAAACGTAAACTTAAAACGCAGTAGAGACCTTCTGTACATTAACATTCTGCAAGAATTCTTGGGAGGTATGAAAGACCTTGAGAATTTTATTTTAAACAAGAATTAATTCGTAAGCAAAGAAACAATCTTGATATATACAAGGCCTGTACTGCATAAGTTACAACAGCCAATATGATTATCGAAGATTGTTGTGCCGGGTGTCCCAAAAATGATGTATCGGCGTTTGCAGTCACCAGTAATCATAAATCATGGCCCGATTTCAACGAATTACCAACCTTTTTATAGCAGAAAGGCTAACTTAGATGTAGCAATTTATTTCATTAGAATTGGTAATGCCGTTCGAGAGCTTTGGATTATTTTTCTTTTGGTTGTTTCAAGTTTTTTCGGACAAGTTTTTATCCGTACAAGTTTAGTTGCGTTTACACGGTACCGGACAAGTATTTGTTCGCTTAGCCCTTCCGTTTACACGGTACCTGATCTGAACGTATTTTTGTACTGTGACATGCGCACTAACGAGCAAATCAAATGTTGGCGCCAAATTCTTTCTTAGGCGTGTGTCTTTGAGTGGCGAGAACAAAAAGAAGTTCGGCAAATTGCGTTTACACAGTGCCGCACAAGTTTTTGTCCGGACAAGTTCACAACTTGTACGCTTTCGTAGCAGTACAAGTTTTTGTCCTGATAAACGAACAAATAGTTGTGCGGATAGGGAGGTACCATACCGTGTAAACACAAGCCCTATCCGTACAAAAACTTGTACGGATAAAAACTTATCCGGCACCGTGTAAATGGGGTCTAAGTGTCTAAGTTTCGATCTCAAAGGAAAGATAGCGAGGACGGTAATCTTCCCTGGAAGCAAAAAGAAATGATAAATAATTAAATATGTCTTTTACGTTTAACAGTATATGGATTGCTTATTGAAGTTTCTAAAAAAATAATCGATGCAATTCACATTATCCTGAAGACGATATTTGATGGTACACTCTAGTTTTTCAAGATTTTTTAAAAACAGTATCCAATTAACATTGTTCAGAACCCCAGAACGGTATAGCCGATTTGAGTGAAATAAATTTCTGCATCTAAGTTAGCCTTTTGTGCTACAAACTGATTGCTAATTCATTCAAATCGCTGCAAAAGGTGAGCGTATGAATGTGGTCATTTTACGAGATAATACTGCAATAGTCGAAACGTAAACGCTAAAATTACCGCGAATTTTATTCCTTGCCACATCTGCTAATAGAAGGAGCACCATATGCTTACTGCATAAGACCCTCAACTTACGCTCGTCTAATTGAATTGAATTGCTGTTGTTGATGTCGCTGCAGTGAGGAAATGAGTCGTAGTTGTAGCGATATCAGTTCAGTCAAAAAAGCGAAACTACGACATGTATTGAGTCTAGGAGCACGCTCATCAGAATCGATGAACACTTCAAATTACGTGAACTTTACATAGCCTCTCTCTCATGACTAGCTAGAGTTTAGTTAAAAAGAGTTGGCAACCAACGACCAAATGAATGTGTGAAAATGATTTTAAGAGCCCATAGGGCAAAACGTGACTATCGTATGATTTTAAACATGATTTGGTTAGGGGTGATAAAAACAAGAACCGTTCTATTAAAACAACCAGCGCAATACACCTAATTTGAGAATCATTTTCTACCACTGCCTCCAGCGGCGTGGCCAGGACAAATTAACTGGGGGGTATTCAAACGAAGGGGTCTGGGGGCGAAGCCCCCAGGAAAATTTTTGAGGACACGCCCTTTACTTTGGCTTAGAACGCTTCTCTCGATCCCATCTTTACCAATGCCATTGGAAACTTTGACAATTTTGTAACAGTTTTCTATGAATCACCATCTTTGGGAAACTTTTGCGCAAAGACCTTATACTTTGTCCTAGAATGCTTCTCGCAATCCAGTATTTGCTTGACCCCGAAATGGAAGCCTTTAAAATTCTGTGATAGTACGCCTGGGAAAATTTTATAAAATACCAACCTTTACTTTGGCTTAGAATGACACTCCCGGTCACCTTCCTGCATTTCTTGGAAAAATTCTTACACACCCTACCTATACCCAGCGACTTTCTCCTCATTTTTGAAAGAATCTCGAGGACCATCTTTTCACAGAAGTGGGGGGGGGGCAAATGCCCCCCATCCCTCCCCGTGGCCACGCCACTGACTGCCTCTTCTGTGGTCGTTTTGGAACACAACCAGCGACGATCGAATCTGGATCAAATCCTTCTGGATTTTTATTCGAGATTGCGGGCTAAATGCGTCGCATGAAAATGGGATGAAAGTTTTCCAATTCTGCAAAACTTGAATTCTTTTGCTGGAAAACCTTTGCTGATAGAATAATTATAGGAAGCATTTGCTAAATTTTTCGTTCACAGTAAATTTTCATNTCTGAAGGCCAGATGAAATAACCCAAGAAAGAGGGATCGAATTCACATAACAAACTCATGTCTCGCTCTGGTAATGTTGCCTTCTGGCGTAGTCCTTCTGGTCAGGCCTAGCCGAATCAAATTATCGCCCAAAATTTATCACTCTGTTCAAAGACCAGATGAAATATCAGGTAAGACCTTGAATTAGGATGCGTTTGCCACAAGCACGCCCCTGTGTTTTACATCGTTCAGCAGAAACTCAATTCGAGCACAACTGCGACATGGTGCCTGACCATTTTCTCCACCGCAAATTCTAACTCATGATTATGTAACATCTCGCCACTTTGTCGATGACATTGCTTTGGTGTTCATTGCAGTGAACTTTTGACCATGTGAATATTTGTCAGCTTCAATTTCATAATTCTTAGCAACAGCTGTTCCAAACGCTTAAAGACCCATAGCTAACCATGATCCTTTGCGCGCCGAATGAAAAGCAAAACAAAAGAACCTAGGCCAGAATTCAATTTCATACTATACAAAAGTCGACTGCGGGGTCGCAAATGACCATGGCCAGCAATATTTTTTAGCCTATCGTCTGCTCGAAGCGCCCACCAAGGGGCCCATTGCCGAGGCCGAGCAGACCACCCTTGCTGGCACCTCATTCAAAGGCTTTAAGCTTTTCTCGGAGGAGAGAAGCGTACAGAAATCTTAGGGTGAGTCTTGGATCTTTAAGAACTCCGTAGAAAAGCCTTAATTTCTCACTGGGCGAATTTGTTCGCACCAAGACATCTTTTTCGAAACATCCCACGCAGTCTCTTCATGCATATACTTGACGAATTAAATTGGGCTTTTTGATGAGATAGAATTACACTCATTTTTTATTTTTTTAAGAAACAGCTTATAAGAAACTGCAAGATGAAGACTGTAATAGCGTCTTCCAGAAAATTTAGAACGCTACTAGAAATGATCAGAGTTAAGGATTGTGAAATATGAACAATTAAGGAACTCTACAAGAAACTTTTACTATAAGTATTGGGCCCAAGATTAAGAAACCCAGAGAGCCGAGTTTCTTATAAATAATATGAGTGTAGGCTGTTTGGATATTTATCAAAAGGGGCTTGTAACCAGCGGCATTTAAAATGGCAATACTGGCAGACTTGTTTAAAGTCTTCATGCGAGCACAAGAGAAAAGAGAGGAGGAGAATCTCTCCTGTAGCTGTGGGGAGTTATAGAAATTGGATTTGTGCAATTCCATAGTTCTGGAAAAGTTCGACCAGTGTATAATAGTGATAATAAAGATAATAAAACATTGAGAAGGCAAAATAGGGTCTCGTGTAGCATGTTTATAGGAATGTGGAAGCCAGGGATTTTTCGGTCTTTAAAACCGGTTTAAAATATATTTGAGCAAGACCTTATTCATTAAATTTGGATCAACACTTATTAACCAAGGAATCTTCTCCAATGGAACAGGGATATCCAGAAACAGACAAGCATAATCACAGAATAACTTCAGTATCATTTACGATATTAGGTTGGCTTAAAATATTGTTTGCTGGACTCAGCTAACTGAAAAGAAAGGGTAATATTAGTGGAAAGGCTTTTAGGCCAAGTGATATGAAATAGATCAAATGATATCCTTTCATTTTGACTGGGATGAAACAGTAGATAGAGAGATTATCAATAATAAGAAAAGCTTTAGCTGGGGAAAAATAATATATTTTCAACCGACGAAAGAAAATCTCCTGATCACGAATGTTGTTTTAATTGTCTGGAGTCTAAGATATTCATGTTAATATCGAAGCAGAGTATATAGATCGGGATCTCCTCCGAAGGTCACTCTCCTCGACAGAGGCGTGGGTAAAGGAAAATAATCCTGTCTGCCTTCCTGACGTCGTTTTGAACTAAGAGGCATGAGCTCCACGGATGAGGTCAACAAATCGCTTCCCTGGCATCCAGTACTCTCACTCGAACGCGGTCAAGTTGATGCTGAGAACCAGGCTGAAAATAATCAATTGTCGCTGCGTAGGAGAGTCCAGAACATCGCTTGCTAGTTAGCACTACACGAGAAAATACCACCTTCGCTCGGACAAGTATCCCAAGATCTGTAAGCGTTTATCTGAGGAGAATGACACTTCCCAGGCAGCAGCGTTGTGGATTCGAACACAAAACCTTCTCCACAGACATACTCTCCTCCGCAGAGATTCTATTTTGGAGCGGAGGAGGTTAAGAAAGGAAACGTGGAGAAAAAGGAAAATCCCGTCTCTTTCCTCCGTCTCCAAAAAACCACCAGGTTACCTACCACCATAAATTAAGGCCATAAGGCACTCTATGTAAGATGCGAAAATAAAATCTTCGATGAAGATTTTGAAAGTATTGACCAATTTCATACATTTAACGACAAGACTTCACATAAGAGATATTTGTTATAAGCTATCACACAAAAATCCCAAACTTAGTTCAAGCTACAAACTCGCGTTTCACATAAGTCATCTAAAAATCCAAAATTTTCAAACAAAAAGGGACTTATTTTCAAACGAATAATCAGTCTCTGTTTTCTAGAGGGGTGGATTTCAGTGGCTATGTACGGGATTGTGCTTTTTTGCGCATCATTTTAGAAGTTTTTCCTGATTCATGGGTCCAAACATACTAACGTCTTCCTTTGGTTGCTTTTTGGGATTTTTAAGTGAAGATTTTCTTTAAACTAAAGAAGCAAAGCTGCAACAAAAGGCTCAAAGCTCAAACCAAACGTTTCAAATCCTCACATATCGAAACCTAAAACGTTACCTAGTAGAAGTTTTCATTTTATTGCTACAATATTTGTATGATATCTAATTTGATTATTCAGTTAAAAAATCCTAGATCGGCAAAAATACACTAATTTGATCCAATTCAAACAACACTAAATAAGTTTTTCAGCGTTTCCTTTAAAAAAGTATCACACACATACGAGCTTTTAAAGGGGCTCCATCGCCAAAGTGTAAACAAATCTGTAAACACTATTGTTTTATTTAGGTGCGGGTCCACTGTCTGTTGCAGTTGTTTAGTGGCTTCACCCAAGCCACCAAATAGTGACCGTTAAAAATCCACTTATATCCGAGCAATCGTAAAAGATGTGAATGTTTGGTTTGTTCCTCTGTGAAGTACAAGGATATATCTTAAAAATAACGCTTTCATTTTTGAAAAAAAAGATGAAAGTCTGCATGATATTGCTTATCAAAAAACTGCAAAATCACCGTTTCGACTGAAAATTGGAGACGGAGCCCCTTTCAGGTTATCCTGTTATCTGAATACGTTTTGCTATAATTGTTTCATGTAGAATCATCCAATCAAGCATGTAGAACTATGTCATAAATTTTAAATATCTACATTTTGATTATCTTTCATTCACAGAAGATTATAAATATTTCTACAAATATCCAAACTTTACTTGTTTGCTTTTACACGAAGAACTCCGAGCTCTTTAACAAGGGGTAAATAGTTTTCCAAAAGCAGTGGAATTTTTCCTAAATTTGATGCGACATATTTGCAAAAATCGAATATTTTTAAAAATCAAATGTGTTAATATCCATATTCAAAAATCTGCTAATACCGTTCAAAAACATTATACAAAATTATTTGCAATAATTTGATGGCAATAGAACAGGGCGATAATGGGGAATATTCCCTCGAAACGAAACGTAACTTTTGAAATTGACGTAGGGCTTCATGCATATCAAAACACGCTCATAGTGACAACCAATTGAACAAAAATGCACAAAAATCGTTTGGAAAACTATTTTATCCTTGTATTACCGTTAATAAATTATTCGTACATACATTATTTCCTAAGTTCGCTTTTGAGATACTGACATTTCAGCAAAGACAAGTCTATGATCGGAAGCAACGAAATCATTTGGCCAATCCTGAAAAGGGCAAATGTAAAATTACTATCAAGGTCTATCTTCAATATTAAGCAAGATAAATTAATTCGATAGCATGAAATTTTTAGATATATCTTTATTGTTCATTGATGTCATACAGTGTTTACAAGAAGGGGAAGATCTTTCGATTAGGACATGTTAAATAACATTTCAATAAATTTAAACTGCAGAAATCAAATTCGAGCAAAAATTACATTTTCGTAGGTTGGCTTTGATGAAAATCCTTTAGTGTTCTAAATTCTCTCAACTGAGAAAAAATGTCGATTCAATAACATGATCCATAGACATTCTGGCTATCTAGCAAAAACTTTTGAACGAGCGAAATTTTTCTAGTGAACGGCAGATTTTCGAAAACAAACTGTAAACATCGATGCTTGCGAATCGATCTGTATTAACTTTCGAAAGAACTTCGAGTGCCGATTACGAAATACTCAATGGTCTGTTTTCGCAAGATAAATTAACTAGCCAGCCCATAAAATCAATGGAATGGAAGAAGGAAACAAACCTTGTCACTGCGATCCTTTGGCACTAAAAAGGCATCATTCACCTTGCATTCCAGTTCATCAGGCATTCTGTAAAAATAATTCAGTGTCATCATTAAGGTATGCATTTAGTTACAAAGTTACAACTTTGACAAGAAACCAACAAGAGCAGATTTTGTAACAATAGCGAAACTCGCCTTTGATTGACACGCCATTTCAAAGAGATTAGCGATTGCAGACAAAGGGATTTCAACAGCCGAGTAATCAAGCCAAGGATGTAAACAAAGCAGACCGCAAAAGTTGCCGTGAAATATAGGTAAGAAACTCAGTCCTTGTGCACGTGAAAAGGGGTTTTTAAAAGAAGAAATGAGTATATATCGAAAGAAGAAGGATATATCTAAACATCTACCGCCTAAATTTCATTTATTCAATTCAGAAGCNAACTCGGATCTTGGAAGCAAGAACCCTGGCTGAAGAATATTTGTCCTCATAGATAATTATGCAAGGTTCAAGGACATAACTCAGATATGTGCCAGAGTGAGAAGGAGACCAGACAAAAAGATGTAGACAGGGAGAGTTTCCTTACGGTAGTTAAGGTAATTACCAGCAGTGGCGTGGCCACGGGGAGGGATGGTGTGCATCTGCCCCCCCCAACTTCTTTCAAAAGATGGTCTTAGAGATTCATTCAAAAACGAGGAGAAAGTAGCTGGGTATAGGTAGGGTGGGTAAGAATTTTTCCAAGAAATGCTGGAAAGTGACTAAGAGAGTCATCCTAAGCCAAAGTAAAGGTTTGCATTTTTTTTAATTTTCCCAGACGTACTATCACAGAATTGTTAAGGCTTCCATTTCGGGGTCAAGCAAACATTGGATTGTGAGAAGCGTTCTAAGACAAAGTATAAGGTCTCTTTGCGCAAAAATTTCCCCAAAGATGGTGATTCATAGAAAACTGTTACAAAGTTGTCAAAGTTTCCAATTGGTGAAGATGGGATGGAGATAGGGATTCTAAGCCAAAGAAAATGATGTTTAATCAAAAATATTCCTGGGGATGCTACGTTTTACAACAAATTTCACAAAATGGTCAAAAATTCTATATTAATACAGCAAACATGGGATCGAGAGAAGCGTTCTAAGCCAAAGTAGAGGGCGTGTTCTCAAAAAAATTTCTGTCACAGGACACTGTCGAGTTTCATGCTGTAAGACTATTAGTTACTAGTATGAGTGTCATGATTAAAGCCTTTCATTCTCTAACTGACTTCTGTTACAATTCCAATGTAGGCACGAGTGGATAAAACACAAAAACGTCGTTTATATAATTTGCTTAAAGTTTGAGAAAGTCTGGGCCTGTTTTTCAACGAAAATGATTAAAGACAGAGAACGTGTTTTAACTCAGCAAAAAAGAGATGTCCTCTGCATTAAATATCAGAGTGAGCTTGATTTAGGGATAATCAACGTTTCTTGCAAGAACATATAACCTGAACATGAAGATATTGACGCAAATAGTGATGTGACGTCTTCAAAAGGAATACATGATGACTTTAAATCAACTGCGCATGTGCGTGATGACGTCATAGGATTTGACTGTAAACCTTCGTCGGAAAATTACTGAACGGTGCCCCCCCTAAGAGTCCCTACCCACGACGCCCCTGGATCGAATTCACATAACAAACTCATGTCTCGCTCTGGTAATGTTGCCTTCTGGCGTAGTCCTTCTGGTCAGGCCTAGCCGAATCAAATTATCGCCCAAAATTTATCACTCTGTTCAAAGACCAGATGAAATATCAGGTTAGACCTTGAATTAGGATGCGTTTGCCACAAGCACGCCTCCTGTGTTTTACATCGTTCAGCAGAAACTCAATTCGAGCACAACTGCGACATGGTGCCTGACCATTTTCTTCACCGCAAATTCTAACTCATGATTATGTGACATCTCGCCACTTTGTCGATGACATTGCTTTGGTGTTCATTGCAGTGAACTTTTGACCATGTGAATATTTGTCAACTTCAGTTTCATAATTCTTAGCAACAGCTGTTCCAAACGCTTAAAGACCCATAGCTAACCATGATCCTTTGCGCGCCGAAATGAAAAGCAAAACAAAAGAACCTAGGCCAGAATTAAATTTCATACTATACGAAAGTCGACTATGGGGTCGCAAATGATCGAAGCGCCCACCAAGGGGCCCATTGCCGAGGCCGAGCAGACCACCCCTGCTGGCACAGAACTCCATAGAAAAGCCTTAATTTCTCATTGGGCGAATTTGTTCGCACCAAGACATCTTTTTCGCCTGGAAAAATCCCACGCAGTTTCTTCATGCATATACTTGACGAATTAAATTGAGCTTTTCTATGAGATAGAATTACAAACATTTTTAATTTTTTTAAGAAACAGCTTATAAGAAACTGCAAGATGAAGATTGTAATAGCGTCTTCCAGAACATTTAGAAATGCTACTAGAAACGATCAGAGTTAAGGATTGTGAAATTTGAAAAATCAAGGAACCCTACAAGAAACTTTTACCAATTGGGCCCAAGATTAAGAAACCCAGAGAGCCGAGTTTCTTATAAAAAATATGAGTGTAGGCTGTTTGGATATTTATCAAAAGGGGCTTAAAAATGGTAATGCTGGCAGACTTGTTTGAAGTCTTCATGCGAGCACAAGAGAAAAGGGAGGAGGAGAATCTCTCCTGTAGCTGTGGGGAGTTATAGAAATTGGATTTGTGCAATTCCACAGTTCTGGAAAAGTTCGACCAGTGTATAATAGTGATAATAAAACATTGAGAAGGCAAAATAGGGTCTCGTGTGGCATGTTTATAGGAATGTGGAAGCCAGGGATTTTTCAGTCTTTAAAACCGGTTTAAAATATATTTGAGCAAGACCTTATTCATTAAATTTGGATCAACACTTATTAACCAAGGAATCTTCTCCAATGGAACAGGGATATCCAGAAACAGACAAGCATAATCACAGGATAACTTCAGTATCATTGACGATATTACTTTGGCTTAAAATATTGTTTGCTGGACTCAGTTGACTGAAAAGAAAGGGTAATATTAGTGGAAAGGTTTTTAGGCCAAGTGATATGAAATGGATCAAATGATATCCTTTCATTTTGACTGGGATGAAACTGTAGCTAGAGAGATTACCAATAATAAGAAAAGCTTTAGCTGGGGAAAAATAATATATTTTCAACCGACGAAAGAAAATCTCCTGATCACGAGTGTTGTTTTATGTCTAGAGTCTAAGATATTCATGTTAATATCGAAGCCGAGTATATAGATCGGGATCTCCTCCCAAGGTCACTCTCCTCCACAGAGGCGTGCGTGGGTAAAGGAAAACAATCACGTCCGCCTTCCTGACGTCATTTTGAACTAAAAGGCGTGGGCTCCACGGATGAGGTCAACAAATTGCTTCCCTGGCGTCCAGTACTCTCATTCGAACGCGGTCAAGTTAACGCTGAGAACTACAAACTCGCGTTTCACATAAGTCATCTAAACATCCAAAATTTTCAAACAAAAAGGGACTTATTTTCAAACGAATAATCAGTCTCTGTTTTCTAGAGGGGTGGATTTCAGTGGCTATGTACGGGATTGTGCTTTTTTGCGCATCACTTTTAGAAGTTTTTCCTGATTCATGGGTCCAAACATACTAACGTCTTCCTTTGGTTGCTTTTTGGGATTTTTAAGTGAAGATTTTCTTTAAACTAAAGAAGCAAAGTTGCAACAAACGGCTCAAAGCTCAAACCAAACGTTTAAAATCTTCACATATCGAAACCTAAAACGTTACCAAGTAGAAGTTTTCATTTTATTGCTACAATATTTGTATGATATCTAATTTGATTATTCAGTTAAAAAATCCTAGATCGGCAAAAATACACTAATTTGATCCAATTCAAACAACACTAAATAAGTTTTTCAGCGTTTCCTTTAAAAAAGTATCACACACATACGAGCTTTTGAAGGGGCTCCATCGCCAAAGTGTAAACAAATCTGTAAACACTATTGTTTTATTTAGGTGCGGGTCCACTGTCTGTTGCAGTTGTTTAGTGGCTTCACCCAAGCCACCAAATAGTGACCGTTAAAAATCCACTTATATCCGAGCAATCGTAAAAGATGTGANTAGAAGTTTTCATTTTATTGCTACAATATTTGTATGATATCTAATTTGATTATTCAGTTAAAAAATCCTAGATCGGCAAAAATACACTAATTTGATCCAATTCAAACAACACTAAATAAGTTTTTCAGCGTTTCCTTTAAAAAAGTATCACACACATACGAGCTTTTAAAGGGGCTCCATCGCCAAAGTGTAAACAAATCTGTAAACACTATTGTTTTATTTAGGTGCGGGTCCACTGTCTGTTGCAGTTGTTTAGTGGCTTCACCCAAGCCACCAAATAGTGACCGTTAAAAATCCACTTATATCCGAGCAATCGTAAAAGATGTGAATGTTTGGTTTGTTCCTCTGTGAAGTACAAGGATATATCTTAAAAATAACGCTTTCATTTTTGAAAAAAAAGATGAAAGTCTGCATGATATTGCTTATCAAAAAACTGCAAAATCACCGTTTCGACTGAAAATTGGAGACGGAGCCCCTTTCAGGTTATCCTGTTATCTGAATACGTTTTGCTATAATTGTTTCATGTAGAATCATCCAATCAAGCATGTAGAACTATGTCATAAATTTTAAATATCTACATTTTGATTATCTTTCATTCACAGAAGATTATAAATATTTCTACAAATATCCAAACTTTACTTGTTTGCTTTTACACGAAGAACTCCGAGCTCTTTAACAAGGGGTAAATAGTTTTCCAAAAGCAGTGGAATTTTTCCTAAATTTGATGCGACATATTTGCAAAAATCGAATATTTTTAAAAATCAAATGTGTTAATATCCATATTCAAAAATCTGCTAATACCGTTCAAAAACATTATACAAAATTATTTGCAATAATTTGATGGCAATAGAACAGGGCGATAATGGGGAATATTCCCTCGAAACGAAACGTAACTTTTGAAATTGACGTAGGGCTTCATGCATATCAAAACACGCTCATAGTGACAACCAATTGAACAAAAATGCACAAAAATCGTTTGGAAAACTATTTTATCCTTGTATTACCGTTAATAAATTATTCGTACATACATTATTTCCTAAGTTCGCTTTTGAGATACTGACATTTCAGCAAAGACAAGTCTATGATCGGAAGCAACGAAATCATTTGGCCAATCCTGAAAAGGGCAAATGTAAAATTACTATCAAGGTCTATCTTCAATATTAAGCAAGATAAATTAATTCGATAGCATGAAATTTTTAGATATATCTTTATTGTTCATTGATGTCATACAGTGTTTACAAGAAGGGGAAGATCTTTCGATTAGGACATGTTAAATAACATTTCAATAAATTTAAACTGCAGAAATCAAATTCGAGCAAAAATTACATTTTCGTAGGTTGGCTTTGATGAAAATCCTTTAGTGTTCTAAATTCTCTCAACTGAGAAAAAATGTCGATTCAATAACATGATCCATAGACATTCTGGCTATCTAGCAAAAACTTTTGAACGAGCGAAATTTTTCTAGTGAACGGCAGATTTTCGAAAACAAACTGTAAACATCGATGCTTGCGAATCGATCTGTATTAACTTTCGAAAGAACTTCGAGTGCCGATTACGAAATACTCAATGGTCTGTTTTCGCAAGATAAATTAACTAGCCAGCCCATAAAATCAATGGAATGGAAGAAGGAAACAAACCTTGTCACTGCGATCCTTTGGCACTAAAAAGGCATCATTCACCTTGCATTCCAGTTCATCAGGCATT
The DNA here is from genome assembly GCA_004194415.1 of Aurelia aurita. Taxonomy (NCBI): domain Eukaryota; kingdom Metazoa; phylum Cnidaria; class Scyphozoa; order Semaeostomeae; family Ulmaridae; genus Aurelia; species Aurelia aurita. The sequence continues at coordinate 1,188,883 of REGM01000012.1, read as the reverse complement.
CTGTAAAAATAATTCAGTGTCATCATTAAGGTATGCATTTAGTTACAAAGTTACAACTTTGACAAGAAACCAACAAGAGCAGATTTTGTAACAATAGCGAAACTCGCCTTTGATTGACACGCCATTTCAAAGAGATTAGCGATTGCAGACAAAGGGATTTCAACAGCCGAGTAATCAAGCCAAGGATGTAAACAAAGCAGACCGCAAAAGTTGCCGTGAAATATAGGTAAGAAACTCAGTCCTTGTGCACGTGAAAAGGGGTTTTTAAAAGAAGAAATGAGTATATATCGAAAGAAGAAGGATATATCTAAACATCTACCGCCTAAATTTCATTTATTCAATTCAGAAGCTGAAAATTAAGCATTACAAATCTCGTACGTTTGTGTGTGTAATTCAAAGATTTATTGCTGGGCTTCTGAATTGAATAAATGAAATTTAGGCGGTAGAAGTTTAGATATATCCTTCTTCTTTCGATATATACTCATTTCTTCTTTTAAAAACCCCTTTTCACGTGCACAAGGACTGAGTTTCTTACCTATGTTTCACGGCAACTTTTGCGGTCTGCTTTGTTTACATCCTTGGCTTGATTACTCGGCCGTTGAAATCCCTTTGTCTGCAATCGCTAATCTCTTTGAAATGGCGTGTCAATCAAAGGCGAGTTTCGCTATTGTTACAAAATCTGCTCTTGTTCAAGAAACCTAAATCTCGAATTTCTTGCATCTATGAAAGCAGGTCTTTGCAGCGACGAATACAGTAACTTGCACAAGTAATTAAATTAAGTAATCAAGTAAAGAGCCTCTTATCTTGGAGAGCTTACAAAAACCTTAACTTTTTCGATAAGGAATTCATTTTGTCAAAATCAAATTGCTAGACGAGTGTTATTGAAAGTTTTCTTTCAAATATGTTTTAATGATATGATGCAAACCATTTTCGACACAGTTTCTGGACCTGTCAAATAGCAATGCTTTAGATGAGAACTGCGGAGCTTTTTCATAAAATCGTCACAAATCTTTCAAACTGTAACTATTACAAAGCTGTTTCTTTTTAAATACCGTATATTCTGGTAGCCTGCCCGCAGCCTTAACTCCTCAAAGTTTCCTTTGAGGAGGAGTTGCGGCTGCACACAGGCTGCTATTCTGGGGCATCGAGAAAAGTTGAATCAATATGCTGTTTCTAAATTACGCACATTTACTTCCAAATAAAATCTAGAAAATTATTTTTGTCAAAAAGGAAAGCATCAAAAACTCACTAGCAATGATAGTTAGTAAAAGTAACCTATAGATTCTAAACTTATTTTGCTTGGCGAACAGTGTACAGGGTGACTCAAAAAATCTCCCCCTCGTTGAAAAATCATCTCAGCAAATGTTCAATTGTGCTACAATCATCAAAATTGCGTTTACTAATAGCTAAAAGATTGAAGTATTTCTTGTATTTTTTTGGTAATTTTTAGGATAATAGTCTCTTGATAAATTCAAAAGATTCAATATATCAGTCTTGTAGAACAGCCAGAAAATGGCATAATAATTTCTGAGTCACCCTTTACTTTACCATCGTATACTAAAATAGATGAATTGTAGGCCATTACCTGTAGAAGATATAATCGACAGCCATAACGGAACAGTTGTGATCACAATGGGTAACAATCGGCTCTTTCCCGTGACAATTCTTATATGAAGAGTTGAATCCAAGATCAGCGAAGAATTTGTAAATTGGTCCACCAGGAGTGCCATTGAAATCACCAGCTAAGAACAGTGGCACATCCTTTCGGTCAAGTCTGAAAATATGGAGATCAAATGATGAGATTCTGTCCAATTAGACAAAATTGTTACTAAATAAAAATAGTTTCCCTTTGCGATTGCCCTAAATGATGCGACATAAAAAATTTCATGTATTTCATTCTCCTGAAATGTTCTTTCTGTCAATTCCGTTGTCGAAATCAATAGCTGAAAGATTTCAAATGATAGAAAGCATGTCTGGATTTTAAACATTAAAAGAGGTCCTGATTTAATGTTTTTGATAAACTGTTTCTTTTCATATGCTTTGCTTATTTCTCAAAGCATCATAATTGCACTGACAACTTCTCAACGTAAAAAATAGGCCAAGGGCACTCAACTTTGGTTTGAACGACTAATGAAAAGGCTATGATATCTATTTTGTATATTCACATAGGCGTAGGAGCCAGGGGGTTGGGAGGGCAGCAGCCCCCCTCCAAAGTTGGAAAAATTACCAAAATCAGCCTTTTTCGGGCAAAAATCCATCCTAAATCGGGCAAAAAATTCGGTAAACAATGGACTTTTTATCGGGCAGCCCCCCAGATTTGATCTTACCGTACGCTTATGTGTATTCGAAAGTTCACTATTTACCAAGGCTAAAATTACATATTAACGGGGGAAATTTGGTCATGCTTGTTTCTGTTACATAGTAGAAATTCACCTTGATAGATAATCCTCAATTGCTTGTGCCAGCTTCTTAGCTTGAGTCTATAAAAAATAAAAAGACAACACATTGCACATTTATCGTTAGTAACTGCAGTTAAATCCTGGTACAACAAACTCGGAAGGACACCAGAAAAAGGTAGGATCTTGTTTATCTGAGAGAATTTACACTACATAACACCTGGCAGTTTATCAGGGGTTTATCATATCCATATTCAACTAACTGTACTAAAGTCAAATCATATTCAATGGATACACAGTAGATCTCCACACAATTAACAAAGTAAAACTTTTGAAGTAAGGCTAACAAATTTTTCAAGTACAAGGTATTTTAATAAATTTATGGTTAGCTTCTTAAAGGCCCTTAAAGGTAATGTGCAATGGTAAATAGGCTTGTCTATAAATAGAACAAAGAAAACACTCAGACACAGCATTGTTTCTTTGGCTATCCATTGTTCAAGGCGCGTGTGCACCTTCGATTTGAATGGGATATTTTTAGATTTTTTTGCTTTTTGCAAATGCAAGCTTTCAACCTTGCACAAACCCTTTAAATTAGGTCATTATTTTTCCCAAGCATGTTGAAAACGTCTCAAAATAACAGCTCCACGGCAGGTTGTTTGTATATTGCCATTTTTCCAATGATGATTATGGCTTTATCATGAAATGAAGATATAAAGTTGATACATACCATTCGTGTAAATTGGTCAAGGTAGTTTGCAAGGTAGGTTAGATGAGTGGTTACTATGATTGCCTAGAAAATAAATGAATTGCTAAAATATTGAAATAAACATTACATATTTACAATATTTGCTGTAGTAGTCATACTTGGTCATTTTCAAAAATTGCTGCTGAAATTTGGATCAACGAGTAGACCATTATTTTCTTGTTGATTCCATCACTATGTCTTCTTGCAACATTTCATAACAGTTAGTACTTTGAGTTGTGGATTGCTACGTCTCTTTTATCTATGCCTCTGTAAGTAACAGAGTCTGACTGGTCAAAATTTGCATTGTTGGTGGACTGTACCGGGTGAGTCAGAAAAAACGTGGGGCGTTTTGCAAGCAATATTCTAGTGAAAAATAAGTTAAATCGGGAGTGTTGAAGTTTTATATTGCAGAAGAAAGGTTGAATTAGTTTTAGAAATTTAGTTTGTTAAAATCGGTCATTTCTTTCCTTATTTATTTGCGAGTTTGTGACATAGCCATTTTGGTGAAAATTATCGCTAGTAAAAGAACTTTCAGCTTGCTAACAATGACAATTTCAATGACTAGTCCCCAAGGGATACAACATTAACATGAGTTTTTCCTTTTATGCTCTAACACAATGCACACATTGTTTCAATTTTTTGGTAAAGAAACAATATGTTTGTCATGGTTTAGAAGGTCACGCGTGCATGAATATGAATGTAATTGAAGGCCTATTTTAGCAATCTTGCAAAACACCATTTCATTAAAATCGCTCGTGATTCTGGAACGGAAACACCGATTTCAACCAAACAAAGTTTCATATCTAAGTTAGCTTTTCTTCTATGCAATAAATTTTAAAGAAACGAATTTGCAAATTAAAATGCATCAATAAAAATTGACAAACACCCCAAGTTTTTTCTGACCCACCCGGTATACAATCAACAGCTCTTAGGAGATGCTCATAGATGAAGTTTAAAAAAATATCAAATGCTTTACCTCCTGATCAGTCTTTGTATCAGTAATATGAGCCAATAAAGCAACTCTCATTCCAATATCATTATATTTAATGTATTCTACGTCTTCAACCCTGAGGAAATAAAATATGCTTTGGTTTAAAGAAACAAATTAACTTGATGACACTTCATGAAAACAACATGATTGGACACATTTGTATACAATCTTGCTTGTGTCAAAACCAAGGCATTGAAATGGAATGGAAATATTTTGCAATTCAATTTCATGTACTATTGAGAAAATATCATGATAATTGGTAACTTTTCTGCATAGAATAGTATCAAAGGCAGTTTGCAACGGTGGAGCATTATTCATCATGAAGTTTTAAGAATCCATTCCATGCTTTAAATGTTATGCAGTGTGTGAGTTTTATCTCATGAGTTAATCATCAGCAACAAAACATTTCATTGTTCACCAAATTATAATTTTGAAAAATCACTTACTTGTATTGCCTGTTGATCAGTAGCGCCACACCATCATGCCTTGTTGGCCTCCTATGTTTATAAATTGCATACCTACAAAAACAAATGAAGCAATTCATTCATTCATTACTCTATTTTAAGTAGGCTGGAAAGACTTCTAGCTATATTAGAGCTAATTTAGGCCTATTATGCATGCCGCACCCAGGCATGGGATCCCTAGGTTAATGTCCCTTCCGAAGGATGGCAAAGTGAGTTGCTTGGTCAGGCATCTGGAAGGTCACCCATTCGGATTTTTACATCACATGGCCAGGCTTAACTTCAGTTACCTAACGAAAACTGTATAACCGCTTATACTAAGTTAAATCATTTCTGTGGGTGAATTTCAAGAGAATTTTCACTCTTGTTAACTAATTCAATTAATGTTGCAAAATTTTATGGTTGCTGTGAAGCTATGTTCATGTTTTTGGCAGCAACAAGCCACAAATACCAGACCTTTGATAAAGGTGTTAAGTTGCAACGGTGAAATTGTTATCAATTTGCTTTAAATTCCTTCATAGATACAAATCTCCTTATGAAATATTCATAGCTGTACCTGTCTCCAATCCTTTTCTCAAACAACTCTGATATGTTGTTATCAAACCAAAATTCTTGTAGACACATAAAGTCAAATGCTGGCAGTTTATCTAGGATCTTGAATATTTCGTCATATCTTTGAAGGAATAGATCTGGATGTGAACTCTCTTTTCTTCCACCCCACCATGTTCTCCAATCACTACAAAAGAGAAAGCTTAATCAACAATGATTGCGAATGGCTTCAAACAATGGCAGGAAAACACTTATCAAAGATGAGGTGGCTGAGCTGTATATCTAGATATTTATCTTGCAGTTTTCATTGATAACCAAAGCAAACATTTTTATAAATGGGAAGGATCAAACCCAACGTCTGCCTCATTGTGCCACCTTTGGCAACCAAATCAATAGACCAGCTCATTGTTAATTGTTGACAAAAAGACCAATCCTCAAGTTTGTCTAGTAATTTTTGTAGATTTTTTAAAAACTGTATTGATCAACATATTTTTATACAGGTCTTAAAATATCTTCTCCTCTATGCATTATTTTGAAAGGAAGCATGCCCTATCGGAGAATATTCATAAATACCAAAGATTTTTGGTTTGTAAGAGCCAGAAAATTTGGCTTACATTGGTATAGTTCTGGGGTGATTTTTTCTCTTGTTCTTTAGTATTTTTCTGATGTGGTGGTGCAAGGTATTAAAATTGGCATAAAATCTTTGGCAAAAAAATCACAGACTGGAAAGTTTGCTGGGTGCAAATAAGGTCTGGCAAACACATTCTCTTTATAACTTCCCATGCAATTGAAATTTTAAAGTCTACAGCATGTAAAAGACAACATTTCTATTAATAAGAGGTAGCTGGTATGAGCAAAAAGCTCTGTAAATGTGAAAAGATGTCACCCTATCATACCCAGCTTCTATCGTCTTGTAGCACGGTGCAAGTAGATTGAATGTTCCCATTTTAAAAGTTCTATGATTTGCCCATCTCGAACATTTTATCTCTGGTTGTTCTGTCATATCGTAGCGAAGATGCTCCCTTTGAAAAGTAACTGGACAGTTTGAGAATCTACAGACTCCTTGGCAGTTACTTTGAAAGTTCCTTGGTTTCTTCCAGTGGTTAGCACCACATAGCTTTCGAAAACCAAAATGCAGTGATGCCCAGCGTGTCATATAGCCCCCCTGTAGGATGCACACTGTTATGCAACAAGCACACAATTATCTAAAGTAACCCATAAGAGGTCGGAACAAATTTTTCACAGCATCAACACTGCTACTGCTTTACCAAATACGAGCTTTATCAAGACTGCACGCTGTCCGTTTTGTACGTAAACAATTGATAGTTTCGTGTCTGTTTTCATTAGCCATATCAGGCCTAGCTTTGGCCGGACAGCAAAGAAGTTTGTCGTGACCTCCTCGAGTAAAAAGGTGTCTTCTTATCTTTCTTCTACTTTTTATTTTTAGGCCTAAATTATTATTGGCCTGCCGGTACGGCAACGCTATACCACTCTGTTCAGCACTTATGAATTGTTTTCTTCGTCTTTATCAAGCAAGGGTCTGTGCAATGCTTTGAATACTTTTCTGGACAATATTTCCACCATAAAATTCAATATTAGTCGACAAAACGAAGTTCGATGTCCGCAAAATCTTTCTCGTTCTTCTGATGCAACTTCCCGATCAAAGTTCATTTGTGGAACCAGATTCATAACGAGGCTGCACCAAAAGAATCCAACTCAATCAATCAATCAATCAATCAGTCAACCAATATGTCGAAAATTTTATGAAGAAACCAAATGACCAACGACAGTCTGTCCCAATTTAGATCGGGATTTAGATGTCGCGTGAAATTTGCGATAACGCAAAGTTACTCATGCAAATCATTTCAATATAAAAACCACCTTGCTTCAACTAATACCATACATAGAGACTTTAGTACACTAAAAGTTTCCGATCAATATGAATTGAAAATCCTAAGACTTATGCATTTGCACACGCACCACAAGGAAAAGCTGCCAGAAGTTTTTCAAAATTTATTTCAAACCAGAACAAGCGTGCATAATTATCCCACCCGCTACAGGGACAATTTTGTGATACCGAAAACTAAAGGGATACCTCAAGGCCCTAAAAGAATTCAAACTAGGCTCCTACGTGTAAAATGTATTTCAATTAACAATGCGCATTCTCTTTGAGAAATGAACTTAGTTTTATCAGTAAGTCAGTAGTTTTTGTTTTATATTCCTTTCATATATATTCATATATAATCTTATAACATTAGAATCATAGTTATTTGTAGTTATACTGTATTTTTGTAAGTCTTAATTCTTTTAGCGTTTTATATTGTTCTGTTTTATTGTAAGCGCCTCAGACTCGATAAGCTTTGCTTCTTCTGGGGAGTATGAATTGTATGTAATTAGTTTTAACTGATATGTTTCANTATACACTTGAAAGTCGGTAGCAATATCTTATACTTTATAGCAATATTTTTTGTCATAACGAAAACTATGAATCGTTTCGGCAACCGAGCCATAACTGTTAAAGGTTCCAGGTTATGGAACTCTCAACCTCTTGAATTAAATAAGATAGTCAACCTAAAGGGATACCTCAAGGCCCTAAAAGAATTCAAACTAGGCTCCTACGTGTAAAATGTATTTCAATTAACAATGCGCATTCTCTTTGAGAAATGAACTTAGTTTTATCAGTAAGTCAGTAGTTTTTGTTTTATATTCCTTTCATATATATTCATATATAATCTTATAACATTAGAATCATAGTTATTTGTAGTTATACTGTATTTTTGTAAGTCTTAATTCTTTTAGCGTTTTATATTGTTCTGTTTTATTGTAAGCGCCTCAGACTCGATAAGCTTTGCTTCTTCTGGGGAGTATGAATTGTATGTAATTAGTTTTAACTGATATGTTTCATGAATCATTATCATCATCAATCGTTGTTATTCCAGTTATTCGCGTCCATTTTTACGTGACATCTAATTGAGACAGACTATAGTTATTTTTGCTGCTGCACCTTATTCCAGGACTGGTATTGTGTTTTTGATATGTTGTTCCAGGACAGGTCCTGAAATTTTTCAATAGGGGAGGAAAGGGAGGCACATCTCCGTTGTTTTCCTACAAAGTAGACTCCCCGGGGTCAGTATACTTCCACATAAAGGGACACTTTAGCATACCACACCCCACACCGTCACTACCTTTTGTGTTTGTGCAAACAATGGCACTGCTATTTAAAGACCCATTGTCAACCGGCATGCTTTGGGTGGACCAACAATACCACAATGCAATTCTTGACCGTCAAAAACGAAACAAACTCTTTCAAATTTATGACCTGCAACACAAAACCTTTGACGTAATTCACCTAATAAAACAAAAACAAATACAAGCCCCCATTCTGCAATCTGATCTTTATCATCTTCTCTTTATCTTTCAGTTCTATTTTGAGTCATGTTGTAAAAACCGGACCCTAAGACCCTAGGACCCCTGAGACCCTTAGGACCTTTAAGTACTAAAGTTGAAAAGGACCCTTAACACCAGAGGGTCATCACCACAGACAAACAATAGGCCGATGTCGTCAAGCTGTCAAGCAAGAGGTTGCGTATCGTAAACTTCCTCTCTTCCATCCCACGAACTTCCGCTCATACAAACCATGCCAGGAATCATGCAGAGAGCTCAATATAGTACGACGGGGGATACTCAAAATAGTACTCCTAAATAGTTTAACACATTGAGTACTAGGAGGAATGTTCCAAGTCAATAAAAAAAAAACAACTGCCATTATTTGGCACCTTAATAATAATTCGTCAAAGACGTAAAATTTGAAAAAAATATTAATGATTTAACTGTGAGAACTGACTGGGTGTTTAAGGTTGCACTCATTTTCATAAGAAACTACGGTTTGTTAACTTTGGGCCCAATTCTTACAATCTCTATTTGAAAGGCCACTGCAGGCACTGCTCCCTGGATATCAAGACAATGATATTGGCAAATATATCATTTAACAGTGCAGTGGACATGTTCAAAATATTTCAAATTTTACCTGAATGAATAGGCGACTCCGATCTGAAATTATGAGGGATTGTCTCGAGAAAGTCCCTTCAGGAAACCTTCAAAAGCGGCATAAAATCATGACCAAACTTCCCCGATATTTCTGCCATACAATACAGCAATGACTTATACATGCTTTCACACATGTTATCCCTATGGGAGGATGAAAGTGCCATCCCTTGGGAACATACCAACATTATTCCGGGTGATTTAATCCTCGCAAGAGGATAACACGTGCTAAAACGTGTTGAAGTCATTGCTTGAAGGCAGAAATATTTGGAAGCTTTGATCGTGATTTTAGGCCTGTTTTGAT
>REGM01000012.1:1142168-1169656 GCA_004194415.1 Aurelia aurita | reverse complement strand
TCACTCGAAGATGCAATGAAGGTGCTTTGAAAAAGACAGAACTGAATTTGTGGAGTTACTTCTTGAACATGGTGTCAACATGACCAATTTTCTCACACAAGAAAGACTTGAAGGACTTTACAGCACGGTAGGTTCATTCATGAAATTTTATCAAATCAGGTTGGATTTGGAAAGGAAAGGTGGCAATGTTTCTTGCTTGAGTCTAAGTAAATGTATTGAGCTCTGTTCATGATACTGAGAAATGCATTGGTAAAGAATCTGAAATGATTTTAATTGATGTATCGTCTACCTAAAGCTTGTTTAAAAAAGACATCCATTCTACTGTTACTTTCTTGTATTCTCTCTGAACCATTCCTTGTTAAAACAGTCCAAGAACTATCCTTGGCTATCCTTCATAGAAACATGATATTATTAACCCTATATCAAATGATAATTTGTTTCTTTCCAGAGAGCAAGAAAAAGAAGGAGCATGATGCGGTATTTACTTGGAGCTGAAAAGGTAAAGTAGATGTTTTTCTTTTCGTGACAGGTGCATGATTTTAAGTTCTAGTTTAAGTCCGTGCTGTTGTTGAAGAATTCTTTCATGTACATGTTCTTCTAGATTAATTTTCTTGTGCAATGCAAAATATTTTCATCATGTTTTAAATAGTTATTCTGAAGGTTTATTGTCACAATTAAGAGATTCTTTGCTTCGTGATTGGTTGGCATTACAACAAGCTTTCAATGTTAATTTCAATTAAACCTTAAAAATCTTTTAATAAAAATTTTGCCAAGGATTTTGGAAAGAGAAAACTATAAACTTTCCACAGTTTATTTATATTAAACCAGTCAGTTTATCATATTTTTTTGGCCTGGTCATAATTTCTCTATTTTAACTAATTCTATTTTCATCATCCCGCTAAATACTTCGCATCAAAGAAGCCTTGTCGAGTTGCTCTTCAAAGGCCGTTGTGGGGAAAGGTAATTTAAGTTATTTGCAAGGAATATCTTTCAATTCTTTTTTTCGACAGTGCAAATCAGGAGGCATTAGACTGCAAGATGCAGACGAAATCTTCACGAAGCTGACTGGTCTTCGTTTGAGGGCATGCGAGAAACATGCCATTTCATTAAAAGCGATGATTCCTGTGAAATCTGGAGAGAAATTCACCCATCCCTTTAATGAGCTGTTTGTTTGGGCTGTTCTAAACAACATGCAAAAAATGGCGCTATGTTTTTTGAGACATGGAGAAGAGGCTATGGCAAAAGCGCTGGTCGCTTGTAGGCTGTATTTCGCAATGGCTGATTATGCAGATAAGAGGGAACTGAAGGATGATATCATTGAAGCATTGAATATGAATGGACAGTAAGTTTTTGTTTACTAAATATTTATGTGTTTCCCATACGGAGACAGAATCTTTAAAATAAAGAAATTTGCTACCTAAAACCTGCGAGAATTTCAGATGTGTACAAAGAACCTACGAAAAATCGTAAACCCCAATCTGCAATTTTTTTTAGAAAAACTAGATAAAACATCTTCTCAAAACCCTACAGTGACTTCAAAACAAACACGAAAGGTTTTTTAATGCCCGTCTCACAGCAAGAACCAAGATAACCATAAAGGATTTTCTTGGGAATTAATTTTGTTTGATATTACCTTTGATTGTTTTTGAAAACACTGTTGAGTGGAGTTGAGAGAAAAAAAACTCGAAGCAGTTTTCCAAGGGACCTTAAAGGTCCTTGGGGTGCTGAAAAGACCCCAGTCAAAGCCATTTTTTAAAGGAATCTTTAAGAGATTTTAGAAAGACTCTTTTTTATTGTAAAGTCCCATTCTTTGTACAACTGAAAAGTCGATTAATTCAAATTATTGCTGTCGCCTGATTTTCGTGTATTAAAAAAAATTGAAGAGTGATTCCTGAATTTTGTATTCTTCAAACAGGGAATTCCAAACAATTGCTGTGCAGTTGCTGGATCAATGCTTCATCACAGAAGAGACAAATTCGAGCCAATTGCTGACTTATGAACTGAAGAACTGGGGAAGAACAACAAATTTGAGCTTAGCTGTTAGCTCGGGTCATACCTTGTTTGTTGCACATTCCTGCAGCCAAGAATTGCTGACTGATATCTGGGGAGGTGTCATGACTTTTAGGACGCAAAAATCTCTGAAGGTAATCTTGATAATTCTCTTAGTGAAAGTTGTTATTTGGTAGGAATTATTGAAATACCTTTCCAAAAGCTGAAATTTCCTTCATTTTATAGTAGAAGCTTGGATGCAAAAGAGTGTCTGTAGATTGCCTCAAACACATTCAACTCCACCTCATCTTGCCTCAGTGATTGTAATTCTTTTCTCGTACATTCTGGCTTTTATTCACTTAAGCGCAGACACGCAGTTAGGTTTTTGCCTCAATAAGACTTTCCCTTAGAGCCACAGAAAATTGATTCCATGCCGTTCCATTCCATTTCATTCCAATCCATTCCATTCCATTTAATTCCAGTAATTAACATTTCATGTTTTCAAAGTAGCAATTCCCTTTGCTTTGCATTGTCTAATTATTTCATATGATTCCACAGACCGTGTTGTGCATGTTTATCCCACCACTCGTTCTTAAGCTTGGATTTCGCACGAAATCTGAACTGCGGAACATGCCGCAAACGGAAGGAGCGTACGAGCAATTTGAAGCGATGGATTGTCCGGAAGCGGAAGAGAAATCCGTTGAGCTTGATATGGAAGATCTTAGAAACAATGGAGAAGAACTTAGAAACAATGGAGAANCCAATCCATTCCATTTAATTCCAGTAATTAACATTTCATGTTTTCAAAGTAGCAATTCCTTTTGCTTTGCATTGTCTAATTATTTCATATGATTCCACAGACCGTGTTGTGCATGTTTATCCCACCACTCGTTCTTAAGCTTGGATTTCGCACGAAATCTGAACTGCGGAACATGCCGCAAACGGAAGGAGCGTACGAGCAATTTGAAGCGATGGATTGTCCGGAAGCGGAAGAGAAATCCGTTGAGCTTGATATGGAAGATCTTAGAAACAATGGAGAAGAACAAGTGTAAGTACGAATGATTCATCTTTTGAAGAGGTTTCATATAGGAGAGGTACACAACTTATTTAGTGTACGGGAATACATGGGTCATGTAGGTGGGTATTGACTGCGAAGCTTCTCTACAGAAGGAGCATTTTCGATGGTTTTTTCTCGAGCATTGGCACTCTTTGGCTAAAATTTTAATATAAGAGCGTTAATAAATACGTATTTTTTGTAATAAACTAAGAATTTGAGTCAGTACTGAAAGTCTCTTACAATTATCAGTTTTCGAGTACTCAGAGTGTCTTACGAGCTTCTTACAAGTTCCATCACAATCTTCATGTTTACTTCCGGTGCCCTCGTGAACATTTGAAAACGAAGGTTTTTGAAGCCTTTCAAATGTTTAGACATTACTCAAGTACCTTCCAAGTGATATGATACAGGAAGCAAGTGAAAGTAAGTGAAAAGATGCTAAGGATTTCCTTGACTAAAATCAATGGTTTCTTATTTTAAATAATTTTTTCCCAGTACAAGAGTTTCTTAATTTTTTAGCGATCCGAGAGTTGAGTTTCTACCAAGCAGTTTCTTGTAACAAAATACATGAATTTTGCCAAAATGGGTAGCTTCCTCAAGACTTAACTAGAGGTTTCAACGCTATTTGAAAGAGTTGTGTACGTCGTTACATATCAGACGAGGAAAAGTAAAGAGTAATCAATGTCAGACGTCAGAATTAATAGGCATCGGTTTTGGATTTTGTCGAAATTCTCCCTAGACACCTGAAAAGATTTCTGGTTCATGAAAAAAGATCGTTGCTTGTCAAATAGCCTCTGCTGTTCACATACTGACTGAATATGGTACAGCGGTTGCAATCATTGAAAATCATTTGTTTGGCCATCTTTAGTTGAGAGCATAGTTGAAAACTTTGTTTCTTTGGCTTTGGATCTTGCCAGACAATATGTTCGAATTTTTGGTGGTCTGATCGAAGACTTTAATGGTTATTGAATATCCACGAAAAGTCATTGCTGATAAAATGGACTTTATTTTATAGGAAGTTCAAAAGGAACAGCACATACACGTCATCTATTCATGAATCAATTTCAAGTCCAAGTCAGAGAGATGCTGATACAATCATCTCATCAGAAATGGTTACAACTCATTCACTGAATTGGCGGGAAAAGTATCTGGGATTTTATACTGCACCAATTACGAAATTCTGGGGAAATGTGGTATGTTTCACTAAATAATGCATATACAAATAGTAATAATAGTGATAGTAATATTCTATCCACGACCAAATTAAGGCGGTTTTCCACTACGCGAATTTATTCGCGCGAAGCGATTTTTTTCGCGGTGAAATAGTTGAAACCATTCGAACTCCCTTTTTCGCTGCTGCGAACAGCCTCCGCGAATGAGCTCATACGTGAAGGACGCATGCGTATGCTTGAAAAAATTCGCTTCGCGCGAATAAATTCGCCTAGTGGAAAACAGCCTTTAGGCCTCACTCGAAAACTGGATGGACACTGACTGCAATGATTGATATTTTTTCTGATATCAGATCCTGGGGTCCCAAAAAATGCTTTCATCCTCTCTATCGCTCATATTTGAGCAAAGATCTCCCTTCAAATAATTTAAATATTGATTCCCCCTTCAAATTTCTACTTGTAAAATGTGTTCATCAGAAGTCATCATAGGACAGGAAAGCTCCTCATAGGACATCAGCCCATTCTATTTCCTTTTCCTCGATGCTTTATCGCCAATAAATCTTATTTTGTCTTTCTAGATCGCCTACCTGATATTCCTTGGACTGTACACATATGTGTTGCTTGGTAAGCTCCCACCAAAGCCATCGAAAGTCGAAATTGCTGTCATAATTTATGTCATTTCGTTGACAACTGAAGAAATCAGACAGGTCAGATTGTGTTTTGAGAAAACTTTTTATTCACACTGCTTTGCTTGTGCTAATGAGATTTTACCAAGTTTACTAGCAGAAGGACAAGTCTACTGTAAAACCTTTCTTTGTTTCATAAGAAGCTGTCTGTCTTTTGCTTGTTACAAGGTCAACATCATTTGTTATAGATAACTTATAATGAGGTTAGCGGTCAAATTGTCGTGGATATCTTTTCGTGGAAGATTAATGATATGAAGTTTTGCCAAAGTCAATTGGAACAATGCTGGTTTTGTCAAAACATGAATTTGTTTTCTGCCGAGAAATTGAAGTGTAAAGGCCCAAGTTTACACTTTACCACATTAATTGATCGGTTTGTTGTCTCAAAATTTCTCTTCGTAAGTGCCTATTATTTTCATTGGTATATTCATCATCATCATCAGTTGTTTGTTTTAAGTGGGCTGTCGGGATTTTCTAGCTACTTAAAGCTAATTTAGGCCCACTATGCATGCCGCATCCAGGCATGGGACCCCTAGTTTAACGTCCCTTCCGAAGGACGGCAAAGTGAGTTGCGAGGTCAATTCCCGGGTCAGGCCACCGAGGTCACCCATCCAGAGTTTGCCCTCACTCGACCAAGCTTAACTTCAGTCACCTGATGAAAACTGTATAAGCCGCTCGGCCACTCACCCCCATTCATACGTGCATATATTTAATCATAGGGCTCAAATCTTTCAAAAGGTGGGTGTAAAATTCTATTACATTTTTCTTTGAATTGAATGGCTTGAACGGAACTTGGGGTACTTTGCTGTAGATCTGCCGTGGACATTTTTTGATATCTTGATTATTTTCAAAATGGAGGCGTTTAGAATTTTGTTCAAAAATTCATCGAAAATTTTGAAAAAATTAGAATAATCATAAATCCTAAAAAGATAGATGAAAAATGATACAATTTTCAAGAAAACCATCTTTTATGAATGTCTACAATTTGATGGCAAGCAGAAGTCTGTCGCTCTTCGAGTTTGGATTTAGAAATTTGATGACGTCACAGCCTCCAATATGATAAATGCCGCCATTTTGAAAATGATCAATATATCAAAAAGTTTTCATGGCAGATTTACAGCAAAGTACCCTGAGTTCCTTTGAAGCCATTCAATTCAAAGAAAGAGGTAACAGAATTTTACACCCACCTTTTTAAAGATTTGAGCTCTATGCTATGTTTCAAGGCTCTTGTTCAACCACCAGCCTTTGCGCGTAGATTTCTATTGAGGCAGCCACTTTCATAGACCACACAAATATTCATTTTCATAAAACAGAGCACGTAAAGGACCACGGTTGGATAAGAGCCTCTAATATATTTACATTTTCAGGTGTTGAAATCAGATTCAGGTCGCCTTTACAAGAAGATTTACGAATGGGGTCAGTCGAAGTGGAATTTATGCGATGGACTTGCAATATCCCTATACTACATAGGTCTAATTCTCCGTTTGAACGAATCAACAATAAGCGCCAGTCGTGTTATTTTCGCACTTGATATCATGCTTTGGATTATTCGATTATTGGATATTTTCTCTGTGAACCAAAATCTTGGGCCGTATGTTGTCATTATTGGCAAAATGGTGAGTTATTAATTTTTTGATTTTTATGTTCAGAAAATGGCACCTTGATCTATTATAGAGAGACCCCCAACGGTGGAGGAATTGTGGAAGCTATATGGTAGAGAGATCAGATCAACTTTGTTGAGGGTCCTTTGAGATTGTAAATGCTAGAGAAGGATGAAGCTGGCAGCAATCTCATTAACTAGAGGTGCGATGAAAAAAGGAAGGGGGTACGAGATGTATTTTGCGTTCGAAGGATGGAGACCTGGAAAGAACGAAAGTTTACAGAAGTTCTTGAACAGTTGAGACAGTTGAGTCACATTTTTAAGAAACCCATTTTTTGACCTCAGTCTGTTGTTCTCTCTTAATTAGCCTATTGTTTCCTATTGTTCTTGCGAAAATTTGGGGTCTTTGTAGCCAAGTCTATTTCGTCAACTCAGTCAAAACGTAAAAAAAATAAAGAAAAAAAGGAAGGTATTTTTTTTTTATTTTCTTTGTACGTTTTGACTGAGTTGACGAAATAGACTTGGGGCAAGTCTAGGGTCTTTGTTTCTTCTAAAGTGGTTTCTTGAGCATGAGGCATGATGTTCAAGTTTAATTGCTTGCATTGTCACAATGCGATATTTTGAAATAAATTCTGTTTCAGGTTCATAACTAGCACATATTGTTTTCAACAGACAATCGATTTGGCCTATTTTATGTTCATCATGGCGGTTTTTCTATTGGCATATGGCGTTGCAAGACAAGCGATTCTGGAACCAAACAAGGTTCCTTCTTGGAAGAACGTTGCTGAAATATTCTTTGTTCCGTATTTCCAAGTTTATGGAGAGTTATTCATTAACAAAGACCAGTTATATAGTCGTGAGTACCCTAATATTGTTGTTATTCTAAGCTAAGAGAGGTAGTCTAGTAGCGTTGTATGTATAGGTTGCAGTCGCAAATGAAACCAGGAGAAGGGCAGTCGTCCAGTTATGAAGCCACTGATATCCTTCTCAGCTACCTGCACGGCATTAAATCCGTGTCCTGCTAAATTTGGCTATTAATGTTTTTGTACATTACACTAATTCTCCTTTAGCCACCACGACGTATTTTGGCACCAAGAAACACAATCAACATGGTGAAGCAATTGTGTCACTTTTGATGGCCTTCTATCTCTTGGTGGCAAATATTTTGTTGTTGAATCTTCTCATTGCAATTTTCAAGTAAGTGTTTCTCATAACCAAACACTAAATTTCTTCTTGTTATTCATTGAAATGGTTTTCAAATCCCTAAACGGTGATGCGCCGTCCTATATGAGCGACATGTTCAATAGAGTGAACGAAACAACCTCTCGCGTACTGAGGAATTCTAATATAAACCTTAGGACTCCAATGTTAAGGACATCAGCTGGTCAGAGATGTTTTTCATTCAGAGGGGCCAGTCTCTGGAATGGGTTAAATGATGAATTAAAAGGAGCACCTACTCTAAAGAAATTCCGGGAAGGGTTGATGAAATCCCACAAAGCATAAGTAAAGATGCTTTATGCAATGAACTCTTTTAATTTTACTTTTATTGATATTATTTTAATTAGATTGTAATACCTTAGTTTAGTTTTAGTATTTTTATTGCATGGCCCCCTGTAAATCAGTTTTTCTCTAACTGAGGGGCTACCATGCCTAAAAAATTGAAAATGAAAAATGAAATGAAAAATTCCATTTGAGTATAAAATCTTCGTCATTTTGACCCCCCCCCCCAATTCTACAAAATGGACCGGGATATTGTTCGATGGTCTTGTGATAATAGGGCTGACTGCCAGTTTGGAGAATCTATGTTTCGTTCAGGCTTTGCACGTATTTGTTTTTATAAGAAACTAAAAATTTGAGCCAGTACTGAAAGGTTCTTAAAATCATCAGATTTTGAGTACTCAAGAGTTGCTTACGAGTTTCTTACAAGTTCCATAGCAATCTTCATGTTTACTTTCTGTGCCCTAGTGAACATCTCAAAACGGAGTTTTTTGAAACCTTTCCAGTGTTTAGACATTACTCAAGTACCTTCCTAGTAATATGATACAGGAAACAAGTGAAAATAAAGTAAAAATACGCTAAGGATTTCCTTGATTAAAATAAATAATTTCTTAAATAATTGTTTCCCAGCACTGGAGTTTCTTGACTTAAAAGGATCTGAGAGTTGAGTTTCTCATAAAGAGTTTCTTATAAAAAATACGTGCAATAGAACAGTCATCTGTTAAAATCAGAGGGAAGCTATCCAAAACTGGAGGCCCACGCTTGCATTTTCTGAGTTGAGTCAGTCAAGTGATCTGTTTGGTTAAAATTCGACAGAAGGGTTATGTGTAGGTATCTGTGCATCTCTTTTATATCAATTTGTAGTTTGTTACATTTTGATTTACTTCTTCCCAACAGCAATACATTTTCCAAGGTTCAAGCCAATTCTAATAAGATCTGGAAATTTCAGCGTTACCATTTGATATTGGAATATGCCAGAAGACCTCCATTTGTGCCCCCGTTCGTGTTCTTGAATCACGTGTTATCGTTACTGAGATACATGTATCATAGATGTCGTCAATGTGAATGCTGCGGGGGACATACAAATGAGCACCTGGGCAGCACGGATCGAAAGATCAGTGAGTTATGATTTTTTTACTATCAATGTTGCCTGGAATACAAAAGATTAAAATTTGCCTAGAATGCTAGGATTATGCATTCATGGTCAGAACGCTCGCCAGAATATAGACAACAGAATATAGGCAACAGCCAGAGCAGGGACAAAGATACTCACCTCTCCTTTGTAAGCAACCAAATTCAATAACTGATGCCACCACAGTGTAAAAGACACTTAGGGCCTGTTCATATGGAGGCGAGCCAGCCCGCTTACCGGGCTGGAGCTTTTTGCCGAGATCTCACCTTATCCCACTGAAAGTTTGTCTTCTGTTCATATGAGCAGGCGGGCTGGCCCGCTAGGCGAGATCTCACTAGAGTACTGCCGGGATCCCGCCTAGCGGGATGGAAATTTTCCCATATGAACACACGGAGGCGAGCCAGAGCGCCTACCGAGACGAAAAGGTCTTTACTGCTCATGCGCTCCTATTTTAGACAATGGGTAGACAATGGGCACGTGTCCAATTTTGACACGTGTCGAATTTCTGTCTCGGCAAGCGGGCTGGAATTTCTCCATATGAACAGAAGGTGAAAAGCGTCTCGCCTACCGAGCCAGCCCGGTAAGCGGGAACTTACATTCAGCGATTTTACAAATAGGCCTAAGCGATCAACGCTGCTTCTGCCGCTCCTTCGCAATCCCCAGAATATCGGCAAAAGTGATTTCTTCGGAGCTTCCCCGCAGCGACGCCAGAAAATCGGCAATTTCTTAAAAGATCGCTAGAAAATGGGCAAATTCTTTAGAGATAGCCAGAAAATCGGCAAATTCCTCAGAGATCATCGCTCCTTCGTAGTTCCCAGAAAATAGACGTCGTCTTTGAGAAACTGCTGCCCCGCAGCGACGCCAGAAAATCGGCAAATTCTATTTTCTGATTTTCTTTTTAGAAAATAGATTTCGTCTATTTTCTGGGAACTACGGAGGAGCGGCTATCTCCGAAGAAGTCACTTNAAAAGATCGCTAGAAAATGGGCAAATTCTTTAGAGATAGCCAGAAAATCGGCAAATTCCTCAGAGATCATCGCTCCTTCGTAGTTCCCAGAAAATAGACGTCGTCTTTGAGAAACTGCTGCCCCGCAGCGACGCCAGAAAATCGGCAAATTCTATTTTCTGATTTTCTTTTTAGAAAATAGATTTCGTCTATTTTCTGGGAACTACGGAGGAGCGGCTATCTCCGAAGAAGTCACTTTTGCCGATATTCTGGGGATTGCGGAGGAGCGGCAGAAGCAGCGTTGATCGCTTAGGCCTATTTGTAAAATCGCTGAATGTAAGTTTTTTTGTAAATCAGCTTGTAGTGAAGATAAAGTAATAAAGTAGGACTCAAATGAAAGCTCTAAGTGTCTTCTACACTTTGGTGGCATCAGTTATTGAATTTGGTTGCTTTACAAAGGAGAGGTGAGCATCTTTGTCCCTGCTCTGGCTGTTACCTATATTCTGTTGTCTATATTCTGGCGAGCGCTCCCAACCCCACTCGAATTTTGAGGTACTCCTTAATTGTGTCTTGAATTTTCATATACAGCTGAGGCTGCAAGACCTAAAGGATCGAGCGAAGGAGCTAGTGAAACTTAGCTGACTCTGACTGTCGGGAAAAGTTCGTACATATCATATGCTAAAAATGCACACATGCTAATAAGGTTTTTCATACCACCACAGAGATACTTGGTTGTTGTCAGGATTTCTCTGTGGGCCCTCTTTGATGGATCATTGATTAGAAATTAAGGACTTTATTTAAGACAATATCTTGTAGTTTAAATTAAAGCTTTATTATTAGTTAGAAGGATTTCATCTTGCAGCCGTAAATGTCTTAGCATTATCTGACACAATAAAAAATGGCGTTTCTCTTCTGGCTGCAAATGTTCTCAAATAATTCAAGAAGACCTGCACAGTCATATCTGATACCAACTCTAAATGTACAGCTCTTGCTTCAGGGAAGAATAACTAAGGACAACAAAGTTTGTACAAATTGACACCAAACATGGTTTTTTCAGTCTCTGATTCTGTTTCATCTTTTTAAATGGACCTTTGCAACCGGCAGGTCTTGTGAATATATCCTTTTGTGGTCTCTTTGTTTTCGCCATTTTCATGGTCCACGAAAATGGCCGTCAACAAATAGATGGCACGTGCAAGGTATGCTGGTTGCAGAGGCCTCTTTAAGGTCCCATTTAAATGTGGCATAGTAGTTGGGAGGTAGCTAGCAGATAGTGAACAAGAATCTCTTTTATTTTTAGAGTTCTTTCCATGTGCTGCTGAACTAACGAACTTGATGCAATTTGAAGAAGAATGTTTTGCTGATTATTTGAGGAAGAAACATGATATTCGTTCCACTTCAAAAGAAGAAAGAATGAGGGTGATGCTAGAGAGGTAAGAAACATCGATAAAAGATCGAAAAAGACGCGACAGGAAATGATGCCCTTCCTTTAAGCTTGGCTCACACCAGGGAGATTAAGACACTTAAAGACCCTGTGCTCCCCAAGATCCTTTGCGGTCTCAAAGTGACTTTCATACTATGAAACATTGATAAAAGATCTAAAAAGACGCGACAGGACTTTAAGCTTGGTTCACACCAGGGAGATTAAGACGCTTAAAGACCCTGTGCTCCCCAAGATCCTTTGCGGTCTCAAAGTGACTTTCATACTGTATGAAAATGATTTTGGCCTTGCAATCGTGAGGCTGTATAGTCTTGTCACTCTTCAAAAAAACGTTGTTATGCGATCGCTTTTGAACTCAAACAACGGACATTCCTGAAAATAATTGAAGGGTTAGGAAATCTTTTCTGCTTGTAGCACGTTTTCTAAACTTGTTTTAAACGCACTTTTAATAATATATGGCTTCAAAATGATGTCGAAGGCGGCGACAAAATCTCGAAATTGAGGCAATCATGATTTTGACGCATTTTTCCTTCGCATTTTGAACGCATTTCTAATGCAGCTTTACTTTAGTGTGGACCAAGCATTAAGAAGCAAAACTAATACATTGAATCCTATGGAATGGCTCAAAGATTTTTGCCCTGAGTTTGTAAAAAACATTGTCTAGAAAACTTTCAGCCTATAAAATTGTACCCAAGCCCTTTACGGGACTGTAGCTTGCTATATTAATCTTTTGCTTACCATGAATAAAGACTAGATAATGATAATACTGATACTGAAAATAGTAAATAATGATACTGAAAACGATGAGATGATGATGATGATGATGATAACATGTCATCTATTTTTTTGAAGCCATTAACTTAATGTTTCTATTATGTTTAATGAAATGACGAAGTTGCTTAATGAAATGGAGGGTTGGGTTGGAAACTCAAATCAACAGGGAAGACAGTAAAATCTTGGTCGTAATTCGTTGACATTAAAGGGTTTGTGCAAAGTTAAAAGCTTGCATTTCCAAGAAGCAAAAAAATATATCGAAAATTTTCGCACAAATTGTCTTGTTTTTCTTTGCTGGTATCTACAACAAGCAAGGCACTTCAATCATTACTTATTAGCATTTACAGAAAATGAAAACATCAGATTAAAAAAATTGAACGAATGCAAGGAATCACGTCGTCAGTCTAGCCACATGCCATGAATAAAGCGTAGCCAAAGAACGATGCTGTGTGCGTTTTATTTATTCTATTTATAGACAAACCGATTTACCTTTGCCTATTCCCTTTAATGTGAAGAATTTCATTGTTCCTTATTACTAAGGTGCCGAAGGGTTGCTCATCCAATTATTTAGAATCGAGGGAATGTAGAAGAGATCGTTTTTTTGTCACGGCATTGTCACTATCTAGTAGACTGATGAAATGAGTCAAAATTTTGCTCCATTGAATTGAATTGTTGTTTATTGTTATAGTCATATTCCGCTAAAACTTAGTTGAAGCGGAATGGGTATTGTGTGGTATGGTTAGGGGGGAATGGAGCGAAAACAAGGACTCATGTAATAAGTCTAACTATCTATATTCTTTTCGACTCCAGGATCGACAGGATCTCTTGGCAGCTTGAAGAAGCTAAAAACGAAAGTACTGCAAGAGAGAAGACGATCAACAAGAAATTTTTCAAGCTAAATGATCAAGTCGAATCAAAGGCGAAAAATATTACGAAGGAGCTTTCTGCTTTGCGTGAAGAATACAGAGGTATGAATGAGGCAGCGTCAAGCATCGATGGGGAATATGCCCCGTCAACAGGTATGTCTTCTCCTGTTTTTGAACTTGCCTCTTTATTAACTGAATCATCCTCTGAAATGACATTTTGTCGATTTGGGTGAACATTGTGGGGGCTGGAGCCTGATTTTGGGGGCTGGAGCCTCCCTAGCTCCCTGCCTCCTACGCCTATGTAGAAGATGGAATAGGGCGAGACCCACAAAAAGAACACAAACTATGTTAGGCCAGGTACTACTCAAACCTCTGAAATGTTTTGGTGAATCTTCGTCAGTAACTCAGTTGAATCTTTTTATTTTAAAAAAGATTCGTAAAAAGATCAGTAATCTTTATTAATTTGATTGTAGTGGATCTTGTAGTTGTGTATAATGTATATACTGTTTATTAATTATTCTACTTTAAGTTAGGTTATGTATATTGTATTCTTAGACGTATTTGGATATATTTGTCAATAAAAACTGAAACTGAAAAACTGAAACTGATTTTCATGAAATGTACGTAAGTCTTAAATTATTAAAGTCTGTATCATATTAAATGTCACGTGAAAATGTACGCGAATAAAGACAGTTGAAGTGTTTGCATGATTAATTTGCGTTATCGCAAATCTCACTTGACATCTAATTTGCAACAGTTAGGATGGACACAATAATTTTTATGTTTCCTTTTTCATTTTTCATCTTGGCTTTACAATTTTATTTTTAGTACGTGTTGATCGGAGGCAAAGCGAATTTGCTCCCCGGAGCAAGGTTGTCCAGGATTTAGCAAAACCACCAGCCCCAAGACGCTTTCTCAGTCACAACCCATACATGCATATGCAGCAATATGAAGGAAAGGCCAAAGTGAAAGAAGCAGCGTGGGGTTTCAGAAGGTCATCATTAAAAAACATATCACCATCGAAAGAAAGACTGATGCAAGCACTTGAAGATGAGAGGAGTGGAAAATACTTTGCTTATGGTGGGGAGGATACTGTTGATGCACCTCCGAAGGAATCTAAGGTACCGTTGAAATTCCAGAACCACTATTGGTGCACATTGATTACTTGCTCCGAATTTTACCACAGCTAGCCAGTCGAAACAGCAGACCGACATTTTTATGTCGTGTGGTGGTCGTCAGGGAGCTTTTTACCAGCATGCTTTGCGCGGCCGCCATCTTTAGCGTTATTGTCTATTGGGTCATGGGAACGAGGTTGGTCTATTGGTGCACTGTATTTGTTCTCGTTTCTTCTCTTTTGGATTTTATCTCTCCATTTGCTGTGATCAGTGTCACACGAAAATATCCAGTAAATAGTACCGTTAAGCTGAATTCACACTTGAAGCGTCGTTCTTGACGCATTCCAGATAACAACGAGGGGCGGCAATGTGACAAAGTTGGATTAATTCAACTTTGCCGCAAGTGCCGCATCGCACAAGGAAAGTCGCATCAAATGTGAATTCAGCTTTAATCCAACTTTGTCGTATCGCCGCGTTTCATTGTTATCTGGAATGCGTCAAGAAAGTCCCATCGAATGTGAATTCAGCTTTACTCAATATACTTTTCAAATTTATTATCCTAAAAATTTGCTCAATAAATAAACATTTTCTTTGCTTCAGCTCTAATAGACGGTAGCGCTAAAGCTCAGGGAACTATTTACGACGATTAGCCTGAGATCGCTCTTGTAACAACCTGATAGGAGAGCTACAACCCCCATTTTCGTAGTACTATGAGAATCGTTCTTGTAGAAGCCTAATTTTGATATTCCAATATGTGAGGACGACCATTTAAAATTGTTTCACAGGTATTCCTCGGACAAAATCCCCTCTTTCATGCTTGTTCTAACCATCTATCTCTCTTCTTTCTTTCACGCGTTCTAACTATCTATCTCTTTTCTTTCTTCCACGCGTTCTAACTATCTATCTCTCTTCTTTCAAGGCACCTCAGTTACAAAACCAGTCTGAAGTCGATGAAATTGAGCCACGCAGAGAACGAAGTTCAAGCTGCCCCCATCGTTTGTCATTCGAACATGAAGCTGATCCACACCAGTTTGAGATTCAAGAGAAAATCGACGAATCTTCTGAGGAAGAGGACACTGATGATGTTGCCGTTGATGCCGTTGATGGCATTGTTGATGATGCCATACCTGTAAGCTTCTTCATTCACGAAAAGGCTCGCACTTCGCCGTATCCAGCTTCAGATATCCATCGCTTTCCTGTGTCGGATTATTATGTGCCATGGGCGGTAAGTCTTTTCAAATTATCATACAGTAGTGAAGAGTAATCAAATGATTGTTTTCCGCCTGGATGCGTATGGCTTTTCAGCAAACTCTGGAAATTGCTCAACTTCCTCCAGAAAAAAATGTAATTTAAAATAGAACCTTCCTTGCTTTTAAATTGAAAATGGGGTGTTTAGGGCTGGCATAGATTGTTACTTTGTTTCTAGAAACTTCCCTCGTGGTCAATGACCGTGCGACCGACCGTAGTGCTTTCCTGGCTCTGCTTTTAAGGACCACTGGAAAACACGTGTATGCGGGCTTAGATTAGAAGCTCTTGGGGAGTTCTAACTAAAGGTGATTGTTTTTCATAGCTTGCTTGGGAGACGTTACAAAATAGAATTGCGGGCATTTATAAACAAAGTAACTTCAACGATCTTTTTGCAACCTACTGACTGTGTGTGATTTTTGTTGAATGTAATGCATCACCTTGTCTTCATTCTCCATATAAATATTTGATTGTTTTCTCTTAGGTTGATTACCCAGATTACAATCCACCTGAATATACATCAATAACTTTGATGCAGTCTTTATGGATCGATCCAGCGTCTGCAAGGTTTGCAATTTTATGTTATGTACTATATGAAATACTTAATTCTGTATGAAAGCATTAAACATGTACTGGGGTTTTGTAGTCATCATTAGAAGACCCTGTGTGTTTTCGGTCGAACATAGCTCTGTTCTGGCAAGACAGCTGCACGAAATAGGTGCTATTCTACACTCTTGATTTGTACCTCTTTCAAATACTTGCAATGCGACTAGTTTGCGATAGGATTCCTTCATGAATTGTCTTTCTTTGTAGGGACTTGAAGTTCAATTTTTTGGATGGTGACGTAAATCGAATCAGTGATTTTGGAGAATACCAAGTGGTAGATGAAAAACCTTTGTAAGTTGACTACTCTTGATTAATAGCTAAATTTTTATTTCATAAAAAGGAATCATCTCTGAACTTATTCTAATGACTACTTTACAGATTGAAATGAATCACCAAAAAGTGTTCAGGTTCAAGATCTTTATGGATATTGATTTATCTTTCAAGGAATCCATTTGGAAGGACAGGGCTAACCGGAAGAGGACTTTTTAGCAGATGGGGTCCAAATCATGCATCAGAAGCAATCATCACGAGGTAATATGGTATTCTTTGCTGAGTTTTGTTCTTTTTTAATGTACAGTACGGGAATATTTGAGGTTTTGCTTTGACCATCCCAGTGATTTCTGCTCTACTTCACACCTATTTTTCTTCCTTAGATGTAAATATAAAATGGCTTTTTCTTGTCGGTGTTATTTGAAAAATAAGAGTTGTATTGTTTCTCAAAGATTAACAGGAGTACTCGTTAGGAGTAGTAGCATAAGTAGATGAATTCTGAAAAGAAGGTTGGGAAATATAGTGAAAATCATGATTTCTATCTCTTAACTTACATCGCATCTCCTTTGAAACGTAGATGGAAGAGAAGCCCAAGTGGTGAGAAATTTGAAAGAAGCAAAGGATCTTTTTCATTGGAATTTTTAGCCATGAAGAGGAAAGAGCAAATTGCCATTCCAGGAGTAAGATGTTGGGTTTAAAGTCTGTCTCAAATTAGATTTCATTTGAAAATGTCCTCGAAGAGAAACAATTGAAGTGCTTGCATGATTAATTTTGAGTTTTCACAAATCTCACGTGACATCTAGTTTGATACAGATTTTAGTTATTATTCTTATAACATTTATACGTAAAATGATGTATGATGTATTCGAGTCAAAAGGATTGATGGTGGAGGTTTGGACATGCAATTTATCAATTACTCGTAAAAAGCTCTTTTCAACCCCTTTCCTTTAACCCCTCTTTCTAACTAGTTGAAGTTTGTGGACCTTCTCAAAATTTTTTCAGTAAACCCCCTCCCTACAAAGCCCCTCACTTCGCTTGTATTCAATGCAAAGATTCACTAGAATTTTCGATGTATTTCAGCGGGTTAATTTATGTATTTATGCCCTATTATGTTATTGTAGTCTTTTTTCATGTTCAGGTTTGTTTTTTCAATCTCTGGATATTCAGCTACGGGTTTTGGGTTTCTTTAATCACATTGATATTCTATTCTAGGGTATGATAACAGAAATGTACACAGTCCCGAAAATCATTGCAGAAGTTTTCAGATTGAATTATCAAGGCCGATCAGAATCTGATGAAAAGGAAATTAATGATTTCTTTGCAAAAGGATATGAGGTATGAAGTTTTGCATTTTGCGATTCTTTGTTAGGATTCATTTTTTCTTTGCTGAATTCTCGCACACTTTCTCAACCCCTAGTCGTAATTTATGGAGGCAACGTCGACAAAACANAATTCAAAGATTCACCATCAGTAGTTAAACACCGCAGTTGTACTTACATTGCCTTCATGATAAGAGTGATTCTGTTTCCTATCCTTGTGTCAGCCGCCCTTTTGAAAGTTATGTTCGCTACCTCCTCCGCAGAACTATATATATAAATTTTTTCCTCCGCAGAAGCATATTAGTTGCGGCGCTCCTCCACAAAAGCACACAAGCAGTGTCTAACCACCCATGGATTCACTAGAGTTTTCGATGTATTTCAGCGGGTTAATTTATGTATTTATGCCCTATTATGTTATTGTAGTCTTTTTTCATGTTCAGGTTTGTTTTATCAATCCCGGGATATTCAGCTACGGGTTTTGGGTTTCTTTAATCACATTGATATTCTATTCTAGGGTATGATAACAGAAATGTACACAGTCCCGAAAATCATTGCAGAAGTTTTCAGATTGAATTATCAAGGCCGATCAGAATCTGATGAAAAGGAAATTAATGATTTCTTTGCAAAAGGATATGAGGTATGAAGTTTTGCATTTTGCGATTCTTTGCTAGGATTCATTTTTTCTTTGCTGAAATCTCGCACACTTTCTCAACCCCTAGTAGAAATTTATGGAGGCAACGTCGACAAAACAAAGTTTTCGTTGCCTTGAGAAAGACTTGGCCATTCCTCGTTTATCATTTTCGTACTTTATCGGTATATGAAAACCAATAAAGTAGGGGTTTTGGTCATAGAAGTAACATTTTATATTTCCGTTTTTGTTAGATATCGAAAGAATTTGATGATCCAAGAAATACTGATAATGCTTGGCTGGAAACAAAAGTTATTAACTATCATGACGAAGATGGAAAGGTTACCAAAAACCTTGATTTGGTATGTCTGCCTTTTTCTTCCTCAGTACCGCTTACATGTAGACTTATTACGATGAATCCCAGTAATCGCTCATCAAAATGAGACTTTCACCAAACCGAGACCGCTCATACTGGTTTGAGCGTTCATGTCCATCAGTCTATCAATAGCCATAACTACGACTCTCTGTAATCAGTCTAGCTTACATGTACATTTATTCTAGAATAAACTTATATCATTTTAAAGACCCTCTGCTAACCATGAGGCTTTGCGTGCTGCGCATGAGAAAACAGCACAACACCGGCCTAGCATCAGAGTAGACTTGTACATCGTCGTAGTTTCACTCCTTACCTGAACTAGCATCAGAGACTTTCAGATAATCTGAAAGTCCATTTGCAGTGCATTCTGGGACAGCAACGACGTGCAAAGCCACATGGTTAGCAGAGAGTCTTTAAAGAATAATTCACAGGCCAATTCTCCGTAGCATATATCAAAATATAAAGGCAACTGAAAAATAACTATCAGTTGGTTAAACGTTTTGATACAATCTTGATCAGTAACTGTTCTTACAATGATTCGGAGTCTACCTTAGGTGCTCTGCAAGTTCATCAATGCAAAATGTGTTCAGGAAAGAAAGTGTCAGAGCAAACTGATTTGTATTGTGGCTAAACAGAGAATACTGCTTCACAAGTAAATCTCCAAAGTTTTTAAAACAATTTTGTGCTCGTTGGCTTTACGTAGTCGGCACAATTGTCAAGTTGTATACGACTTAAGACATTTGTAGAAGTTTAAACAGACCAGTTTTTGTACATTTGTGTTTGTTTTTCTCAGGAGCATTCAAGTCTGATTTGGCTGGAAATCGAAGGGGATATTCACATGAACTCAAAGAGTAAAGAATACCTTGCTACTGTTGCTGAACAAAGAGATGCTCATCTCTAAAAACCGGGTCTTGTTTCTCAAAGAAAACTCATTTATAACAGAGGAGCTCGTTGCTGAAAATAAGATTCAAGGTTCAAGAAAAGACATCGTTATGATAGACTTGGCATTTTGTCACATGAGTGATTCCTGACAATAAGAATTTAGTGATTTGCATCGACATTTTAGAAATGTTTAAAAGTTAAAAATTAGTTGTGTAAGCTACCTAAGTCGTCTACTTTCCGATCAGAGTCGATGTCAAAACGTTCTCATACAGTAAGAACCCGCATATAAGAACCTACAATTTTGCAAGTCAGCCTGGACTCGTAAACAATGAATACAATGGATTGGTTCTTATAAAATGAGAGTCTAATAGGACAATTTCAGCCTGCAGGTTCTTAATCCATTAGGTTCTTATACGCGGGGTTTTACTGTAGTGGTCCTCTGTTTATATTCTAGGAATAGCTTTACCCCAACCGAAAAGCAATATCAATAATGAAGAGAAATAGTATGGAATACGTTTTTACCACTTTATTAGAAATTGCCAGTCTGCTGCTCTGCCGCTAAGCTTAGCCTTGAAGTAGAGATCTTTTGTGAAAGATGTCACATTTTGGAAGCAAAAAGCCGGATGTAGAGATTTTTTAAAGCCGTGCTCTGCCCACATACATTGCTAAAAACCAGACTAACTTTAAAAGTAGAGAAACATTTTGAAAGAGAGTTTGTATATCAAAATATATCAGAAAAGTCCGCCATAAATTTTTTTGGGGGACAAACCTCGCCTCATTTAACAAAACGGAAAGAGTAACCCTGTTATAGGACCAATGACTATCATCTTGATACAGACAAGCTCACTACTGATTCATGATGCCTTGTGAAGTTTTCTTCAAGATTTGGGACGTTATCCAGCAACCAAACTTCTCTAAATTCTGGAGTACATATACGAATTCGAGAAATTGACTCGAATGATCGGGAAATAATAGGCTGTAATTTCGTAAGTTTTGAGTATTAGTTATTGTGAAGTTTGTTATTAAGTTTGAACGTTATTATTTAAGCCATTATGAACTTTGGAATGCAATTTATTGACGTATACTGGGATAAGAATGATTTTGTGTCAAAAGAAGTTTTTTAATAAAGCATTTGGTTAAAATTTCTGATATTTATAAAATCGATGGACATATATTCGCTTATCACCTTTATTTCATGTTTTGTAAATTTAATGTGTTTATTTTTTCTTGAATACGTCGCGAATTTCTATGTATTTTGATACAGACGAATTTAAATTTAGATTTATTAATTGTATTCTTGAAAATGATTTGTAATTGTGGGTACTGGGCTTTTGACAATTTTGTAGAACGTATTTTAGTGCAAAACTAATTTAACGAGGGCTGTACAATTGGCTTCAATCATAAATAATGATTTTCAATGAAATTTAATCGATGTGTTCTTTTGCAGTGCTTTTCCTTGTACGTTTCAGTTTTAAGATATTGACCTTGTAGCAGGCGAGATTTTTAAGTTTGGAATTTTGAGTGATATCCAAAGCATAGCCATATAACTGGAAGATCAGTACTAAGTAGACCCAAAACAGAGGCTGATTTTAGCAACTTTTGATTTTCAAAATTGTAATCGTGCATCCAAATTTACAACTCAGTTTATAGCATTTAAATACATATTTTAAATTGTAGTAACATTATGACAGTGAAATCATTTCTCCAAAATATCAAATTAGAAAAAATAACGATCAGCATCCACAAACTTGAACCTGAAGAAAATTTTCTTAGTTTTCTCCTGGATAATAGATTTTAACTACTGTCCTCCATTCTTGAATTAAAGTTAGTCAAGTCACTTGCAATTCGATCCTCTTCCTTACTGGAATCAATAGTGTTGGAATGATTTGTTGGCTTTTCAATTGAATTTTCAGGGAGAATATTGTTGCTAATTTCAGAAGTTTGTTCTGAATCTCCATCTAAAGTCTCTTCTATTTTGATGTCTTTGTCTGCTAAATCACTGCAAGCTGTGATATCTGATTCAATTGGAACAGCGTCCTCATTCTCTTCAACATTGGTCATGCAGTTCAAATCTCCATTTGCTAAATCTTCGCTATGACATAATGTTTCTTCAGCGGCATTAGACACCATAAACTTGTTTTCCGTCGGATCTTCATTGTTTTCGTCACGGTCTTTACCAAAGAAATTTGAGTCATCTTGGACAAGATCATGTTTAGATAACTCTGCATTTTCAATTTCCCTATTTTCACTAAATTCCTCTTGTTCACTTGCTATGTTTTCTGCGCATGCTGTTGCTTTGTTTTCATCACACTGCACCAATTTTACATCTTTATTCTCAACAGAATCTAGGCTCAGAACATTCATTTCCACAACCATTTCTTGCTCACTCACTGGGTTGATTTCAATATTGGAATTTACAATTTCTATATCGCTATCATTTAATTTGTCATCACTTTGTTTTGCACCAGGGTGCTCCAATCTTGAAGAATCCTTTTCATGCTCATTTTCACCTGAAGCCATGGGAAAAGGGACAATTGAGAATTCTGAATCCACGGGTACTGGGACACTAGGGGCTTCTGTGTAATCAGGTAATTTTGCGGTTGCATATAAGTTTGTATCTTGAAATGGATCAACCTCCATTGCCATCCGCTGTCTTTCTTTAAGAGTTTCAATTGCATCAGATGTTGCTAAAAGAGAAGAAACCAGGATAGGATAACCATTTTTTTGGTGCTTTTTTCCCAAAAAAAGAAACGTGGTCTGTCTAAAACTAAAGGCTAATTAATTTAATGATAAACATATTATGAATATCAAGCTGAAATATGATACAAGATACTTTTCAACAATTTTAGATTGTATATACAAAACTTGAAATAGCATTTAAACAAAGGATCAATTTTCAACTGACATTGATCACAGCGGATGAGCAGGTAAGATCCAAACAAGAAAGAATTGATAATTCAAACAGTCAAATTTGAAATTAGCCAATCAGAAAGCCAATAAAAGCTTTCAAATGGAATGCAAAATTCAATACCTGTGAAGGCATCTGGATATTGCTCTTTCAGTTTACCTTTCAAAGACCTGGGATTGAAAAAGCATAACAAATTATGAAGAAAATTACAACTACAAAACCTTCAAATAGGAATACACAAAAAGATGAAATGCTGGGATATTTTTAGTTTTTACCATCCTGTCAATTTATCACGTTGAGCTACTGTATTTATCTGTGGTGAAAACAACACTTATAACTGGAGATACAAAAGGAACTGCCAGTCTGCAGAGTATGGGAGTTCTCGACGAGATCTCGCGCGTGCAGACCAACGAAGCATTGGCGTGTCGTTGTGTGCAGGGCCTTTGGTTCCTTTGTTTTTAAAGTAGAGAACAAAAGATCTCGTTCAAAATCGGCGTGCACACAAAAATTTAGTAAAAAATCTTGTGCGTGCAGTTGCCACACTCTGCAGACTGGAGGAACTGAAGGTAATCAATACTAAAATGCAAAATGTTATACATACCGAACCCTGTAGAAAATGTTGTCTAAATCATCCTTCAGTGTACTCAGCACTGCAACGTGGGTTTTATAGCAACTTTGAATTTCAATAAATGTCAGGTCTGATAAGTTGTTGAACTGATGAAGCATCTCGTTGGTTTCTTCAAATTTTCTCAGCCTGNTGATTTACCATCCTGTCAATTTATCACGTTGAGCTACTGTATTTATCTGTGGTGAAAACAACAATTATAACTGGAGATACAAAAGGAACTGCCAGTCTGCAGAGTATGGCAGTTCTCGACGAGATCTCGCGCGTGCAGACCAACGAAGCATTGGCGTGTCGGTGTGCAGCGCCTTTGGTTCCTTTGTTTTTAAAGTAGAGAACAGAAGATCTCGTTCAAAATCGGCGTGCACACAAAAATTTAGTAAAAAATATTGTGCGTGCAGTTGCCACACTCTGCAGACTGGAGGAACTGAAGGTAATCAATACTAAAATGCAAAATGTTATACATACCGAACCCTGTAGAAAATGTTGTCTAAGTCATCCTTCAGTGTACTCAGCACTGCAACGTGGGTTTTATAGCAACTTTGAATTTCAATAAATGTCAGGTCTGATAAGTTGTTGAACTGATGAAGCATCTCGTTGGTTTCTTCAAATTTTCTCAGCCTGTAAAGAATAATAAGAATAATTCTTTATTGGTTGGATGTATTATATATAACTTAACACAGTATGGCATCAACAGACACAACTGCAGGCTAGAGTATCACAGGTTTTCTCAGGTTTTCAAGGAGATCTTGGGGTACAGAGCCAAATTTCATTCTGCCTACATTGAAAAAAACTGTCGTTTTTCTCACATGCAAATTCAACACTCAGCAACATATGGTCAAAACAACTCGCTATGACTGTAGTCCCTATTATGGTTCAAAAGGCTTGACATGGTGTGACAACTTGATTTGCTTTGGGAGGGACGCGTTCCCCGCGCATTCTTTATGAAAACAATATCCTATTGTTTCAAAACAAAGGAATCCGCACAAATTCCCCGCGCAGAAATAAAACTTTACAGTCTGGGAGGGAAGGAGTTGAAAAAAGAATCATTTACGGAATGGACCCAAGGTGTTGGATAACATTAAATAACGCTACCCCATGCTTGCTATGCCCCTTCTCTGTCTACGATTCCTCTTACGTTTGTTTTTGTGTTCTTGCTATCGTCTTCACATCCTCAATATTAACAATATTTGTCCATGCAGATTTGAAGCCATCAACTTTGACACCATCTTTAACATTTTTGCCTTTTTCATGGACTTCCTTATTACTTAAAGTAGCACGACCTACAGTTGGTTCAAAAGTCTTCATCTTTACACTACGAGGTTTTGTCTGTGCAGTGCAGTCTGAGTTGGATCTTGCTCGACCTTCTTCTGTCGAAGGCCTAAAATCTTTCTTTTTATCTTCAGTTGTTGGGGATTTTGACACCTCTAGAAGTGTTCTTCTTCGCACAATTCGACTCCCGCCTGTACCAATAATCATTTTATTACTGATTTCCTTTTCAAGTAAATTTTAGCAATATTTTATCTTCCGGGAACTTCTCCTTTCCTTCTTTTTGCCATCTCAAATTTTGACTGTTTCGTTCTGTTGTTGTCGTTGCTTTTTGCTGCGGAGGAAAAATTGGAATCGAGGAAATATCCTCCACATCGTATTCTGAAAACGAGGTTTGGGCTTGAGCAAGTTCAATCATGTCTGGAAAATGGCGGGAAAAGGAAGCTGTGACCTCACAACAAGAAGAAAAGCATGGCATTTCAATCATTTGTTGTCAATAGAAGCTTTGCAAGGTTGTAGTCCTCAAGATGAGGGCATGATTCAAAACAAGCCAAGGTAATCATACAGAGTAATAGCTCAGCAAGAAAATGTCAGGTAAACGTAGCAAGGACAAAGATCGCAAAAGAAAAAGCAAGGAAGATTCAACATCCCAGGAGTGTGGAACGCCAAGTGGGCCAACTGTAAAGGAATATGAAGATGTAGGTATATGTACACCATTGGTGAAATATTTCAATGGGGAGAGTCCAAAAGGAAAGATAAGCCAAGTGGAATGCCCTGTTTGCAACAAACTTATAAGTTTGAAAAGAATAAATAGCCATATGGATAAGAACTGCGATGGAGAAAAGCCAGAGGAAAAACAGGATTCTCCAAAAAACCATGTGCACAAATCTGTCGTGAAAAATGGGAGCAGTTCTAGGGACGTCATAGTGCTAGGTGATGATGATGATGATGATTTCAGGCAAACTTCATCCACAAAAACAAAATCCATCACAGAACCCATTGTTCTACGAGAAAATGAATTAGTTTCTCTGCCTGATCTTTTTAAAGATCTGAAGTCCAATCTACATGATAATTTTAAAGAATTGCTTGAATTTAGAATGAGTTTAAATCCATTCAAAAACAAAAATTTGAAACCAGGCAGACAAACAATAAGGCAGACAAACGACCATAAAGCAGAAGATGGTGCTTGTTTTAGTAGAAAATCCAAATCAAGAACGAGTCTCGCGAACAGAATGCATACTGCAGAAGCTAGCTCTAGTGAAACTGACTTTGGAAGATATGCTAATTCCAATGCATTGAATTCAGAATATGATTACAGTACTGATGCTGAGACCAGTTTTTGTTCAGTGGATTCAAGTCAAACTGATGCTGATAGTCAATTCACGAAACTTAATCAAAGTTTTAGTAGTCAAGGCTCTAATACTGTTTCTAGCATAGACATGTTAAGTGAGACAGAGGATACGCACAGCAGAGCTGATTCACACCTGGATTACAATGACATTGAAAATGATGGAGATGGGGTGAAATACGAACCGTACTATTGGGCGAATTTCAAGTTTATAATGCAGCATGTATTGGATGATCAGAGCAATTCTCATTTGTTCAACAAAGAAGACTTTGATATAGTGTTGAAGTTCAAATCACTTGAGGCAAAAGCGCAGCAGTTATATGTCAGATTATTTTTAAGAAAATACGGATGGTTTAAAGTTGAGAAATTGAGCTACCCAAAAATTGGGGCAGATTTGCAACAATTGATAGAAGATCTTGTTAAGAATGGTAAGAATTGGTACAATTCTGTTTTAAAGTTCGAAATTGAAGTTATGATGCCACTTTGCTGAAGAAGTACTGTATACTTTATTTATGGAATTTATTACTGTCCTCTTGAATATCAATTTCATAGAACAACTTTTTAGGGAAATAATAACGTATATAACGGAAAATTTTTTAGAATCCTTTTCATAAATGATAAAAGCTACAAATTTGCATTAGGTGATGCATTTTGAAAAACAGTTATGTTTACTTTCAAACATATATCAGGAGTTAATTTTAACTTGTTTAAACGATTTCAGCAAATATTTGATAATTTAAGAAAATTTTTTCAGGATTTTTAGATGACAAATCAAGTCTTGCTGATCTCCCAGAGACATTGAAGCTTCTGTCAGCTTCTGAAGTACGCTCTCTTGCCCAGTCTTGTCAGATATTCAAGAATAAAGAAGGGAAAAAACTTACATCAAAGGTTGATTTGCTGGATGCAATTCTCAATCATTCTGAAAAACAAAGATGCATGCTCTCGTTTGCTACAAATACCCCTACTTCCAAGAATCCCATGAGAGAATCTATTTTACGAAGGTATGAACAACCTTGTGCAGATGATTTATTAGGAGATGAATAATGACCGGCAGAAATTTTCAGTATTGCGTTATTCTTGTTTGATCGAAACTTTTTTCTATTTCATAAAATTGTTGATCACTTAAAAAATGTCTTATGTCAAAACTTTTACTAATAATTTGGCGAAAGCACAAGCAGCAACAAAATTGCAGAGAAAGGACTTTAATTTTGAGAACTCATGTGATAATCTTTCCATGTCTGGATGAATGCATAAAACAAGTG
This sequence comes from Aurelia aurita, assembly GCA_004194415.1. Lineage (NCBI taxonomy): Eukaryota > Metazoa > Cnidaria > Scyphozoa > Semaeostomeae > Ulmaridae > Aurelia > Aurelia aurita. The sequence goes on along the minus strand of REGM01000012.1, from coordinate 1,142,659 downwards.
GTTTTTATTTCTAACTTTAATTCTTGACTACAAATCGCTCATAAAAACTCTGATTTCAAGGTGTAACACAACATCTTTCAATGTTAAGCCCATTATCAACTGTTTTCAACAGAATACAATCCTTGTCTGTCTTTCACGATTTTTATGATTTTTTGTAGGGCAAAATCAGTACTTGGTAACTGCGTCAAGATCTCCAATAAACCAAGAGAACTTTTTGGAAGATTCTTCAGTTTGTTTTCTTTGACCAACTATTCATTCATTGATGACGACAACACGAAATCTACACTCATGTAAGTTGCTTGAAATACCATCATAATCAAGCATAGGTGTCAAATCTTTAAAAACGATTGCACAGATGGTTATTGAATCTTTCCTTTGATTTAATGGCTTAAAAGGAGCTTCAGGTACTTTGCTATTATAATTCATTGTAACTTTTTGATATCTTGATTATTTTTGGAATTACAGCGCTTATTGTGTTTCAAGCAGTTTTG
>REGM01000012.1:1051410-1141841 GCA_004194415.1 Aurelia aurita | reverse complement strand
AATTACCCACGTTACACTAATATAAGATATAATTGAACACTAACAAGTAGAACAATAGTAGATAAATTCTCCCGCTACTTAGACATATCTAAGGGGATGAGGTGGGTGGGGAAAAGCACAAGATTAGCAGCAGCATTTACACATCGGCTCGTGAACAGCGAATGAAGGGTTAGAGCATGTTACCCAAAACCACATGTGAAACTATCCAAATAAGGACAGCCAATTATGAACCTAAATTTGATTGGGCTATACCTAGTGGTATGATATGGAATCACACGATACCAACGTGGCATCGAATGATGCCAAACATGTGCCCCCAGGAAAACCTGAAGGGGGATACCACTGCCACGCATTGTGCTCCTCCCCAGCAGCAAACATGAATACCAAAGGTATGAGAGTGCCAACCTAGGCCAAGCATGAAACCCCTACCCCTTATTTAGACTTACATTGAGGCTATGCCACAATGCCCACCTAAATAAGGAGAGACAAGAGAATAGGCATGCCTTGGGGTATAGGTGAACACTCATTCAAAAAACAAAGAACTACAAATTACAATCTAACAGACATACCATTTAATTACCCACGTTACACTAATATAAGATATAATTGAACACTAACAAGTAGAACAATAGTAGATAAATTCTCCCGCTACTTAGACATATCTAAGGGGATGAGGTGGGTGGGGAAAAGCACAAGATTAGCAGCAGCATTTACACATCGGCTCGTGAACAGCGAATGAAGGGTTAGAGCATGTTACCCAAAACCACATGTGAAACTATCCAAATAAGGACAGCCAATTATGAACCTAAATTTGATTGGGCTATACCTAGTGGTATGATATGGAATCACACGATACCAACGTGGCATCGAATGATGCCAAACATGTGCCCCCAGGAAAACCTGAAGGGGGATACCACTGCCACGCATTGTGCTCCTCCCCAGCAGCAAACATGAATACCAAAGGTATGAGAGTGCCAACCTAGGCCAAGCATGAAACCCCTACCCCTTATTTAGACTTACATTGAGGCTATGCCACAATGCCCACCTAAATAAGGAGAGACAAGAGAATAGGCATGCCTTGGGGTATAGGTGAACACTCATTCAAAAAACAAAGAACTACAAATTACAATCTAACAGACATACCATTTAATTACCCACGTTACACTAATATAAGATATAATTGAACACTAACAAGTAGAACAATAGTAGATAAATTCTCCCGCTACTTAGACATATCTAAGGGGATGAGGTGGGTGGGGAAAAGCACAAGATTAGCAGCAGCATTTACACATCGGCTCGTGAACAGCGAATGAAGGGTTAGAGCATGTTACCCAAAACCACATGTGAAACTATCCAAATAAGGACAGCCAATTATGAACCTAAATTTGATTGGGCTATACCTAGTGGTATGATATGGAATCACACGATACCAACGTGGCATCGAATGATGCCAAACATGTGCCCCCAGGAAAACCTGAAGGGGGATACCACTGCCACGCATTGTGCTCCTCCCCAGCAGCAAACATGAATACCAAAGGTATGAGAGTGCCAACCTAGGCCAAGCATGAAACCCCTACCCCTTATTTAGACTTACATTGAGGCTATGCCACAATGCCCACCTAAATAAGGAGAGACAAGAGAATAGGCATGCCTTGGGGTATAGGTGAACACTCATTCAAAAAACAAAGAACTATAAATTACAATCTAACAGACATACCATTTAATTACCCACGTTACACTAATATAAGATATAATTGAACACTAACAAGTAGAACAATAGTAGATAAATTCTCCCGCTACTTAGACATATCTAAGGGGATGAGGTGGGTGGGGAAAAGCACAAGATTAGCAGCAGCATTTACACATCGGCTCGTGAACAGCGAATGAAGGGTTAGAGCATGTTACCCAAAACCACATGTGAAACTATCCAAATAAGGACAGCCAATTATGAACCTAAATTTGATTGGGCTATACCTAGTGGTATGATATGGAATCACACGATACCAACGTGGCATCGAATGATGCCAAACATGTGCCCCCAGGAAAACCTGAAGGGGGATACCACTGCCACGCATTGTGCTCCTCCCCAGCAGCAAACATGAATACCAAAGGTATGAGAGTGCCAACCTAGGCCAAGCATGAAACCCCTACCCCTTATTTAGACTTACATTGAGGCTATGCCACAATGCCCACGTTTATCATTTAAAGAGAAGTGTCTGGCAATTTTAGATGTGACTTGAGGTGTCTTTACCTTTATCAGCTAGAATAGCAATTTGTCATCAATACCTACCGTACTTTCTAATAAGTTCCCCCTCGAATAAGCCCCCCTCGAATAAGGCCCCCCTCGAATAAGCCCACATCCAAAAATTCAGTTTTTACAAATAAGCCCCCTGTGGCCTATTCGAGGATTTACGGGAGATATTGCAACTGTCTTACTTTTATTAAAATGTTCACTGTTTCCGTTCTAGATACCGAATCTTGCAAATAAACAAAGGCGAGTTGGTTTTTCCATCTTTCAAAATGTTGAAATCAACGCCGATATTTCAAGCAAGAGAAGATGTTATTCTTTACTCAAATGCATTATCCATGGAAGAAGATCTGATGAGTGCCATGGAAGATAAACATTTTGACAAAGCCCTGGAGATTTACAGGAAAGTGAGAACTGAAGTGGACAAGACCTGCTTACAATTATCAACAGCGCAAGGGAGAGAGGTGAACTTTTTGAATTAATTTATTTCACTTCATTGCTAACTTTTTTGGGACACCACCAAGTTCATTGTCGTCTGGTTGGTGACATAAAAAGATGTGCAAAATTTTGTCATCTGACTCTGGTTGCAGCATATTTATCAGATCAGGGAGGTCCTTGCGGTACTTCGGTACTAAAACTATTGGGTTTTGCGTAGAGAAAAATGCCTAACTAACTCCATGAACGTTGCTGCCAAACTCTCTATGCAGGGTGAATTTTTCAAAGACATTTCGGGGGGGAATTCCTAATTTCAAAATTCTTCTGACCTTGAAAGAAATTGCGTGATTTAGCACCATGCTCTAGAACATCTTGATGCAAAAGTAAAAGTACCAAGAAAAACGGGACACCCCCGTAGAATATATATTCAAATCTCTCCCAAATATGCCTTCCTTCACCTTTCAATAATTCCTGCTAAGGATGCGATGGCGAATGGTTTCGTAATTCGGCAGCACAGTTTCAAACATGCTTTCAGTTGCTTTAAAATGGCTTTAAAGGCGATATAGGCCAGGGAAGACATCATAACATGATCAATTTCACCCCATAGATATGGTCCTTGTCACTCCCTCCCTACCTGCGAAGATTCTCCTCAGAATGGGTGCATGTTCGAATATGTGGTAAATCTGCCGAAGCACTGGAAAAGGAAGGAATGTACGAAGAGGCTGTTGATCTGCTACAATTGTTGCTTGGACAAACAAAATATTGTCTAAGAGCTAGAGGATCAATGTGGGAACGCTTGGTGATAGACACAGAAAGATACTTAAAAGATCCGAATATGGTAAGTTGGTTATTCGCTGACTTTCTCTTTCTAGAGACAAAATCTTGGCTCTTAACGTATCAACGATGCCTTGCGATGTTTTCTTGTCCAGTTGTGGATATCCTTCAACTGAATTTCTACCTTCTCCCTGACCTGTAACTTAATAGCTCCTAACTCTTCCCCAGAAAGAAAATGCATCCAACCCTCAACTGTATATTACGCTCTATCTTTTCCGGTCGCAGGTTGCAGGATATTGCCTAGTTTTTTATTTTTAACCTCTTCCTATAAGGGAAATCGACGTAACTATATTGAGTGGTCACTATAAATAGGCTAAAGAAAATGCCTACACACGCATTGTTTCTTCAGCAACACAATGAAATGGCACGTGCCAAGAGTATAAAATACAATACGCTATTTTTAACCCAGGCCAGCTTTAATCGTTGATTCTCTTCAATGCTTGTTGGATACTTAATGAAAAGGACAATGCATTTGAGTTTGCAAGACGCTTTTGCTTATTTATATTCTTCCATTTCAAGACCCTGGACTATATCAAAACTGCTATCGACGACCCATGGGTTAGGGCTGGAATGAGGCTCAGCCTTTCGTACAGAGCAAAACGTATTTGCAATGCTGGAAAGAATAAGCATTTGAAAGAGAGGCTCACAGAATTCGAGGCTGAAGAACTGGATGATCTGCATGAGGTAAGAACTGTTTGTTCCACTGTTTTAAATTGAGATCATTGTGATCTTTTGAAAAATGTCATACCTACAATTGAGCAAAGAGAAGATGCCAAGGTCTAAGAAGCTCATATTATTCATTTCTGAGTTTTTGATATAAACATTCCTTCGCAGTTTTTGTAACATTTGGAACAGAAGATTGAGTTTATAATATCCCTTGCAACCACACTGTGCATGTAAAGTCTGTCTTCAATTAGATGTCACGTGAAAATGTCCGCGAATAAATACAATTGTGGCGCAGTGGTGTAATCCTCTGACTTTGCAGCCAGAACAGTCAGGCGGACAGGGTTCGATCACAGGTAGAGCCCCACCATTTGAGCGTCATGACGATAATAATAATAATAATAATAATGATAATAATAATAATCACTTTATTTACAGTTGGCTAAAGAAAGGCGTAGTTTGCGCTATAAAACAGAAACTAATAAATACCAACTAATTAAACTAATTTAGAGCAATACTATTTAGACAAGGGGTCACGGACTCGATTAGGTCTTCTCTACTTCTGCGATCCCAGCGCTTGGCGCTAAAAAACGCAACTTCACCTTCACCAATTGAACATGTCCGCGAAAATGTCCGCGAATAAAAACCATTGAAGTGTTTGCGTGATTAGTTTGCATTATCGCAAATCTCACATGACATCTAATTTTAGACAGACTTTAGTTGTGTCGGCGGGAAATGAATCGTGAATCTAAAATTTATATCAAACAAAACTCACTTTATATTATATATTTGACTCTAATGATTTGTTGTTTACGTTCAGAATACAACATTTATTTTGTATAAAATTCACCTAAATTTTATCAAACGGATTCCAGTTAAATAATTTTTGGAGCAAAATTATGATGCTTGAAAGAAATGAGCAAACCCTTAAAATGTTGCATCTAGTCGTGCACTATCCTAAGGAAATACCCCCCCCCCCATTTTATAGGAATTGCGAGATTAGGGAAATTCAAAGTTTGAAGAGCAAGGCAAAATAATTCAAATGGTCAGAGTAGCCTCTGAACTCCAAATATTTCATTGAATTTGAATGATTCTTCATATGGACATTCTAATCAAGGAAATTGTTTTCTCAGGCAACAATCTCAGCACCAGTGTTTCTGGACACTTCTTCAAGTCGCAGAACAATATTCCTAATGAACGATACTGCATCTCCAGCCAAAGGGGCAAACACACAATCTTATTCAATTGTCGAAGAATATGTTTTATCGTATTACAAAGAGAAAGGATTTTCAAATGGCGTCCACGGTGAAGGATCTCCTTATACTTTCATTTTCTCGTTGTTGTTTTGGGACATTATCTTCATGGAGATTCCTGATGTCTTTATTGGCCCATTCCAGGTGAGCTTTTTTAATTATTTTTATTTATTTAATTTTTTTATTTTAAACATATTTACCCTCGGATACAATTCAGTTAAGTAATTAAGCAACTGCTTTCCAATTGTCCCAGCAACAAAACAAAAATAGCTAATAAACCTAAAGATACAAACCTATTTACACAAATTTCATATAAAATAGCTACTAAATGTGAAAAAGAAAATAAAGATAATACTTTCGATACAGATCAGCTTTCCTTGAATATTCTCAATTCAAAGCCTTGAGTTTCGTTTTGAATGACTGAATCGAAGGGGCTAATTTCATTTCCGAGTTGAGTTTATTCCATGCATTGGCTCCAAGAAACGCAAATGATTTTTGGCCATAAGATGTTCTCATTTTTGGTACAGCAAGATTGCATTTGGTATTGCGTAAAACCCTGGTATGAACATCAGACAATCTGGAGAAAATGTTACCTAGGTTTTCAGGTGCAAGGTCATTTAAAGATTTATATACCATTGTACATGTTTCTCGATTGATCAGTTTATCAATTGACGGCCAGCCAAGCCGCTGCAATAGAGGAGCAGCTGGAGTGTCAAAAGGGCTACTTGTAACAATTCTAGCAGCTCTGTTCTGTAATTTCTGCAAGGTTTTCAATTTAGTTGCCCCGCAACATCCCCAAACAGAGCAACAATAACTGAAATGTGGTTGGACAATACTAAGATACATATTCCTTAATGTATCCTCTTGCACAAGTGTTATCATCAGTCTTACTAGAATTGTTTTCTGTACGTTGCCTTTTTTTGGTCCCTCGTGCATCATTTCAGAAGAAACTCTCCCAGTAGGTAAACTAATTCGATAAGCTGATTCTATCGAACTTTGATGATCAAACCCCGGGGGGGAACATGTTGTACATAACATGTTGAGGGTACGGGTATGTGCCACCCATATGGGTGGGTTTTGTTTTGGCCCAAAATTCTCTAAAATAGGGTCATTTTTCGGCAGATTTTCCTTAACCATGGGTCGGTTTGGCTGAAATCAGCAAAAAAACGTTAAAAATGGGTAGTTTTTCGCCAAAATTCATCATAAAAGTGGGTATAAGAAGGCAAATTTTGGCAATTAGAAATGGGTGGCTTTCTGAAAACCGGGCTGTAGACCCCCGTCCATCCAAGAGTTGTGTACCCCCCCCGGGGATCAAACACAATGTATCTTGGTAGAAGGCTCGAGGTAAAATGCAATCACCCCCTTCCCCCTCACGCCATTCATCATCTTCTATAATCGTCTATTCTTTTAATTTCAGGCATGCCCGCTTGATTTCAACACCGACAATTTCTACGAAAACAGGAAAGGCGTTATCGACAAGAAATTACAAGAGTTACGAATCTGGAAGAAAGCGGTAAGTATGATTACCTATAGTACAGCTATGTTTATTCGTTCTGTATTTGGCTTAGCAGTTCTTTAAAAGACTTAACTATTTCAAAGCTAGCTAGTCGATTCCTATCTACCAGACTTTGAACGAAATCAATGAAAATGCTTCTGGTGACTGCAAGATTGATTTTGTAGCCTTAAAGGTCCTTTAGTGAATATAATATTCTTTTGTTTGCAATTATTGGAAAATTATCAAGATTTTTGAGACTTTTTTACTTAAAAACGAAAACTATGGTTGATGGCATTAATAAAGAAAAACTTTTACAGATGTAACGAAAGGATGTAATATTCAAACGTTACCACATGACCACGCCTGACCTGAGTTATAATTTCCCTTACAGAAGCTGAGGTTGGAGATACGTGCTTCTTGGTTAAAAAACCAAAGGAAAGTCTGTGTGGGTGCTAACTGGAACATATTTAAGAACGTTGAGCAAGTCTTGGTATGAAATTTTCATTATCAACTTATACGAAGCAACTATATTTCACTCCATTCTATTCCATTTTATTAGTATTCTATTTTAAGAATGTTTCTGCATTGAATCATCTGGATTTCTCAATATTCTCTTTCAAGATAGTCAGTATTTCCTTGTTGTAGAAGCACTTCCATTTGTCCCCGGGATTGCGTTTGTTTGCTTGGACCGGCGTGCAAATTTCTCATCATTTGAAACCTCAATTTCCACAAACAGAGATACCCGTACCGCATGCACGTTTCAAATTGTTTCACGCTTGTCTCCAGGTTTTGGAGACTGCGAGAAAATGAGAATATGAAATGCTGGTTCCAGTGATTTGAATATTCGATAAAAAATAGGCTAAGGTATGAAACTCCATTTGTAGGGTTGGTAATTAATCTTGGAAGGTTTTTTTAGATATCGTCTGGTTGCAGACCATTTCTGGAAAATAGCTCAAGGCATTTGCTACTTCTTTTAATTATCTTATCAAACGCATCTTCCGTTATGACAGGACGTAGTATCATGTCTTGGAATCAAGGCAATTGTTGGCATCTGTGAATTGTTTAGCAAAGACTACAGAAATCGATGCAGTGGAATGCCTGATCTGCTGGTATGGGATGCTGCCTCTCGAAAATGCAAGGTATAGCTAGCAATAGTTTGATTTTTAGAAATTCATGGAGACAGACCACAGATTTAAATGTCCTACTAAACCTACCTGCACCAGCCAGCAGTGACAAATTAGGTATTGTTTTGAAATTTATTTCGATCAATGACTGCTTCGCAAACTAAACTTTGGAAAAATAAGTCATCGATCAATTTACCCAAATAGTCATTTTTAGACTCCTTTAAATCTTTTTGGAACGAGATTGTTCTGGTAACGTTCTGGCCACTTTTTATTTGTTTGAAAATATTTTCAAGTTTGTATAAGACAAGAAAACAAGATATGCAGTTTTGCCTAGAAACTGAAACACCAAAAACGAGAACTAGACGAATTGATCAATAAAATTGAATTTGTTTCAACTTTTAGGCCGTGGAAGTAAAAGGACCTGGTGATAAACTATCCCATAGACAGATGATTTGGTTAAATGTCTTGACGTCACTTGGAGTAGATGCAGAAGTCTGTTATGTTAGAGGTAATTTGTTTACATGGCTTCTTCGTTAATGATCCTGCTACTTTTTCTAGTTTTGCTAAAAATTGATATTTCCTCTATGCTGTCTTCCTGTCTTCCTGTCTTCCTGTTCACTGGTGAATGGTTATCTTTCCTGTGATAGTTTTGTACTGGAATTAGACTTTGCTCGTTGAGGCTCTCGTCTTAATGAGAGGATGGAAATGTGCCCCACTAGTTTTTAAAGTAGGCCAGCGTTTATAACTGGGAACCGTTCTCATTAAATGGCAATTGTTCATCTCAGATGATATTGTATATTGGCCACAGGTCCACATCGGCTAACGCTGCAGTAGTTTTAACCTGTTCAAACAAATAACTTATGTATGTATGTATGAGTTACCAGCGACAAGACAGAAATATTAGAAAAGATTTGATACTAAGAATCGATACTTGATATTTGTGGTCTCACATGTCAGAAAGAAAACAGTCATATCAAAGACCTCGTTACTCCTTCAGTGAATATTTTATGACGTATATGTTTGTCAGAAATTAGCAGGTTTGTTAGATAACAAACTTTAGTTGAAAGAAAGGGAGGTCAAGGAAGGGCATGTTGGCACTCAGATTAAGCTCTTAGCGAGACAATGTATTTTTCTCATAAAAGTTGGTGAATATTTTGACAAAAATGACATTTTGCATTGCAGGTGTCGGTGGCAAGAGACAGAGATTATCAAAAAGTTGAGATAAATCAACAGGTATCCATCATATTCTCAATTCATTAGATAACATATCCTCTCCCTTTTTTAATGTTTCATTAACCCCCGTCTAAATAGGTCATTGAAGACCTTATTAATTTTTCTACGATTTTAAAAACATTTTCAACTTTATCTTCGAACTTTTAAAATGACCCAATAGATAAGATAAAGATTTATTCTGTGAGGGGAAACGGAATTGACCATTTACCTATTAGAAATAGGAATTCAAATCCGATTGGAAGATTCAATGTATCGATGACCATTCGTCGATTTTGATTGTTTGGTGTCGAAGTTCCGCCGTTTACCAGAAAAATATTGCTCCTTCCAGACCCTCATGCTAAATAGCTAAAAGGTCTCGAGATTTCTGTACATTCTTTGAAAGAATTTTTGGTTAATCTCCGAAAGTTTAAAGTGACCTTGTAAACACTTCCAATATTAAAAGTGTTGTTTTATTTCTGATGTTTCAAAAATCTACTTTTGATAAATTCTTGGAACATCGGTATTTAAAAAGGAACAACAAAGAATACTAAAAAAGGAGCTCACAACGGATACCAGCTACTTCAAATTTATACTATTATTCATTAAAAGTCAAATTTCTGTATCTATTAATTTGCTACATCCACTTTCATCTATAAAAATACAGCCATCTCAAATAGACTAGTAATAATAAAACATATCAAGACATATCCCGAGATGTTGCGAGTTACATCCGCAGTTGCCTAATTATCTCGAGATAGTACGCGTTTCCCCTGCAGTTATCCCGAGATATTTCGCGTTTCACCCGCAGTTAATCCACTATTTTCCTCTTCCGTTCCTCCTTTCTTATCGCGTTTGTTAATCGAACTCATAACAATGGAAATTCTTTTGTTCATTTGTCTCCAGTCTGTCCAATAATCAGACGTATACGTCAGCACCGTCAATGCAATGCAGCCAATGAGAAACCAGAAGAGACCAAGACCGAGTCCGGTCATAGAGACGGCAAGAACCGAGCCAGGAATATGTTCAGCAATCAAACCGATGTAGGCCGCCGCTAAGAATTGAAATATGAAGGTGATGTAAATGAGGACTGAGACAATCAGAAGAAAGACATCTTCTCCTTCTATTTTGCTGAACTGGATCTGTAGGGATGGAAATCAATTTGTTAGTAAGTTTTATTCCTTAGTTTATCACGAAGTATGACCCGTGGCAAAATACACACAATAATAGACACAATATTCATATTTTAGCGGTAAATTTTATATAATTTAGGTTTGTTGTAAGTTCCACAATATTCAGAGTTCATCAGTTATCATTTGTAAATTAAAAATGTAAATAATTGTAGATACAGAACGTCAAATATTTCTAGGTAAAAGCATTTTTATAGCAATGTAAAGATAACTTCGACGAACTAAATTTGATGCATCTTAATTAGATAATGTAAATGTTTCTCTTCTAAATGCTACTTAAATACTACTCCAATTTTTTGTTTTTACTTTACCACAGGTAAGTTTATGTAGTCCAGTACGATAATATTTGAAATGAGTAATTTACCGTTTTGCGGTAAAAAGAAACAGTTTGAAATGAAAAATCAGTTTTCCCTTCAAATTTGTTTCTTTCCATTTTGAACACAGATCTACCTCTGCTAACGTTAACTGTGCCTAAAAAGATATTTCTTACCTCTCGTAAAGGCTTGTATTTCTTCGTCGTTAAAAACTCATATTTACATAAATCACAACTACTCTGTTTCCTTGTCGTGAGCCATTTTTCCAAGCAAGAACGATGAACATAGGCCAGCGACCCAGAACACCAACATGGACTTATTAATGGCTCCTTCACAATCCATCCTAATGCTCCACCGAAGCAATACCGACATTTCATCTCGTTAACATCACTATAACAACTTTCCACATCTGTAGTACTGTTTAGTCGTATAATGTGGGAATCTCGTTCACAATTTGACTCGCTTTGAGATCGAGATTCAGCCTCTCTATGATGTCTTGTACTGTTTGGTATGGTCAGTCGATCCCGTGTTACGTAATCTTTCAAAACAGGGCTGCGAGGTGATCGTGGAAGTCTACTGTCGCTTGAAGATTGGCTTGTGTATCCGTAGGGCCGTAAGAAGTTCCCAATGTTGACTGAACGCGTCGAAGCAACTGATGATGGTGTTATATCAATCGATCTATTCATTCTGATTGATTCGGGCGAGTCACAAATCGCTAATCTGTTTAAAGGCCTTGGTGTTCCTTGTCTTGGAATATGATGCATGCTTGAGATCGAGATATCCTCCATGTTTTCTTCGTCATTTGCTGTGTCCCACTTTTCACCGTTATAAAGTGCTGAATGTGATACTCTGAAGAATAGAAATGCAATGCAGTTATGTTAATTGATATGTTGATTTGATTGACGCATCAATCGTTTGATGCATCAATCGAATGTGGGTCAGTTTGCTACTGAGCGAGCGGTTCTTTGTGACGTAATAGCTCAAGTCTAAGACCTATAAAAAGCCTGGTATAAATAGTGTTGATATTTCTTTTGAATTAGCTATTTCAATTCAATTCATAAGTAAAAGTGAAAATACATCGTAGAACCTTGTAAATTTCACTGTGGATCAAAGTTAGGGCGCTTTTACAATCTAGACCCAATCTAGACCACGCCGTTTTGGATGTAATGGTCCTAACATATTCCTCAAACATGTCGGTCAATTTGAGAACATTGAGACCCAGACATGCTACATTTTACATTGTCCAACTACATGTACAAAGTTTATTTGGCTGTTTTTGTTCGTTTTGGTTTCGTTCTTCGTAAAATGGCAAAGTTGAGCGGTAAAACTGGTAGAATTTTGCTTGAGATTGACTTAAATCTTGTTACAAAGAACAGTCTCATGAGCCATCCATATTGTTACACCACTACTTCTTATTGGACAGTAGTAAAATCCTAACTGACATTTTGTCTCACCACCTTCAGAAAAGGACCCTCAACCCCTCAACATTCACTAATCTAACTTGGTTCTATCCGCTAAGAAGTGCCTTCAGCAGAATAAAACACGATCTAGCTGTTTGCCACCAAAATAAGATGGGGTTTAGCTTGGCAAATATTCCTCGTTTTGAAGCGCTGTCTAATCGCTTCCGACGCCTTTTTTTCACAATCAACCCAGTGCAAAATGTTCATTCTCGCGTTCCACCGCTGAATTATTCACATCACAAATAAAAGCTTTCGTTATTTCTCTCTATCTTCAGCTGTTAAGATGAGGACAATTTTTATTGCAAGAAATTTGAAATCTCTTTCCTTCACCTGTTGAATTATCTGAAGACGTCATTGAAATGAAGAAAAATCCAATTTTGTGCTGAAAGCAGCTGGTTTTGAGGGAGGATTTTGCAAGAAGGAAGATTTTTGGCTGCGGTTCTAAATTAGTGTTGAAAGATTTACAAAGAAACCCTAATGAGAAGCAGAAGATTGCTTGTTATAGGAAACATAACAAGCGTGGAGACGTTATTTCCAGACACTTCCCAAACAACGCTTACCTAATTTTCTTTCTCTGTGCAAGCTGTGTTTGCTAACTTGTTGAAGCTACAACATTTTACAATCTTGCATAAGTATTCTTCAGCACGATGTTGTAGAAAATTCTGAATTTCGACGCTTTCGCTTCCTAATTCAATTCGTTGCCTCCTTTCAAAATGCCTAGACATGCATACCGAAACAAAACTTGCCGTTAAAAAGCAAAATACGGCTTCACACAAGAAAGAAAATTTCTTTACTTGCCAGAAGCCAATATCCTTTCGCAGCACGTGTTTCCTGCGTGCAAAATTAGGACAAAAATCGATCCTGAGTGTTTCCAATGTATTGTTTACTCGCTTCTTCGACGGCCTCCATTTTGGGAAATTTTTTCATTTCAGAATGAAATAATTCCTCCAAAAGTGAAACTAAAATCTCAAAATTTAAGTTGAGGTCTCAATGAGATGAAGAATTTAGAATTTCACAGGTTGATTGCAAAATTTCAGGAGAGTGATGTTTCAAAGGGGGGATAACATTCTTGACTCACCCGGTATATCTATTTAAAACATTAATCCTGGTTTATGCTGGTGGTATACTATGCGGTCATTAAATTATATGGCAGAAATTCTTCAAAAACGTTGTTTTGCATTATTGGACTGTTCTACTGCGTTTTTGGTTCTTGTTCATCATTGTATTTGGTCGTTTCGACGCCAGCTACTTTCGCATTTTTTTTTCTATATTGCTACCTAGCTTCCGAAGGTAGTTTTAGCCAAGCTTATCGAAGCAGTGTCCTGGTCCTTTTTAGCAGCCTAGGCCTAAACAAAGCAGCTTTCCCTTGTTGTTGGTTTCTTAGGCAACGCCGGTCCAGTACTGCTTCGTAAATACGGGTTTTGCGGACCGCTCAAGAGCCAATCAAATTGCTCCGTTGCCGGTCCGAGGAGCTGTATTTTCGAACGCCGTGTAATAATTTACTCATAACAAAGTTGCTATGAAATTCAAAATGATCTTTTATTTACTTATTCATTTTTTAATGATTTTATCAAGCAGCTGCAAGCTAAGGATTCAACTCTTCTGATTGCTTTCCTGCTAGTTTTCACAGTCCCAAAGAGCACAGCGATATGATGTTGATACCTTCTGGAATAGAGACGATGCAAAACATATGGCATACTTTCAGTACAGTTTTTAAATTTGAATTCCTGCAGAAAGGAACATTTTGTATGGCAGTAAAAAGCCTTTCATTTATTAGCTCCCATGGGGCCAAAGGAAATCATGGGGTCATTGGTCATATTTTCTGAAATAAGAGTCATATGGGTAGATCTATAGTTAGAAAAATAGACCTCATAGCTATTCTGCCAAAGAGCCTGGATCGAGTGATATTTGAATACAGTTTTATTCGAAAGGTGCGATTGAGCGGTGTTAGAGTTTCAATTATTATGATGCTTTCGAAAATTCGTCAGATTTCTGCAATATGTATGAAAATATCGCTCGATGCAGATTCTTCTGAAAAATAGCTGCAAGGTCTAGCAACATCTATTCTTGAACAGAGAAATTTTCACTACGAGGCATTGTTCTTCTGCTTGAATTCCAACAGAATGCAGAAAATACTTCTAAATTATTCTCTTTACATAAACAGATATACACTCGAAATTCCAACTCACCCGTGAGCACGGCTACTTCTTGTATGTTTGTTCTGATTTTCAACACTTGAAACGTCTTGCCAACTGGCTGAATTATGCTGAACAGCATGAGAAGCTTTCTTCAGTAAATAACGACCATAATTTTCAGATCTTGAAGCCATTTCTTTGATCAGTTCTTCTTTATATTACTTCTTGCAACTAGCTGCAACGATTTTTTGTCTTGTGTTTGTCTTACACTTGTGGGTTATACATAATTTATCATCGTCCTATCTTTTCAATATCTGGCAGGGGGTTCCAAATATGTTTTGAATTTGTCCGCTGTTTTATTGCTGGTCTCTCTGTTTCGTTCCATGCGTTTTAATCAACTAATTTGTAATAAAAGCATTGTAGGGCCTGATTATTGCCACCTGAACTCAGAGGGATAAAACGAACGGCTTTGAGCAAAGCATAGATATTTGAAAACATGGAATAACAAAGAAACGTTAACGCTAATGATCTTATTCGGCCATCTAAACCTTGATATCTTCATTTTCTTCATTTTCTTTTGCATACCAAATGTTACCATCCAGCATCAACAAACTTTGCTATTTAGCTTCGTCATCGTATTTTGTTAGTTTTAGCATTGTTATTTTCCGCTTCTTTTCTGTATCTCTTATCTTCACTTCTATCCCCAAGATTTTAATCTACGTCCAAACTTTCGTTTCTATAGATTACAAAAGATCTGCTATTTGTCGGTCCGGTCCACCATATCCTTTGTCAGGTTTTAGGCTACCAACTATTTATTAGCAAGTTCGGAAACGTAGCGTGGTTCAAGTAGTGCTGAAAGAGTAGTAAGAGTTATGCAGCAGTTTCAGTCTTTCTCGAATTCGTAATTGTTTCAACCATGTCTATTTTCAGCTAGTGAAACAATAGTTTGGATACCTATAAAGGACCTTCTTTTTCTGCAATCTATTTTTGAAACAGAGGGAATTTTTTGATGAAATTCTAATTAGATTTTTATTATCAAGCGAATTAGATATTTATTTGGCTTTCCAATATTCAATCGAATTCTGAGTTCAGCATCTCTTTTGTGCTCTCTTTGATGTCGCCATTTTCATGGACCCTGAAAATGGCGACAACAAAGAGATGCCATGCCACGCGCTAAGCATGTCGGTTGAAAGAGTCCCTTTAACTAAACATCTGTAGTTTTAAGAACCTTTGCTTACAGGTCTGTCATTGATCTAAACTTTCAACAAAGTGCTAAACGGGGATTGGGGATGAACGCTAATGCAGACATTGCATGCTAGATCCCCACATATCTTGTGGGAACTTTTGCAACTTTCGTCCTTAACTTTTAAATGATCATTTTAGCCTCCCGTAGAAAAATTTGTGCATATTTACATATTTTAGCTCAGAGGTTCCTGTATATGCGGATTTTACTGCAGTGTAAACTTTTCTTCACCGACGTTCGAGTTCCCCGGTATGCCAACGGCTTATTGTGCAAATCGACGTTGGGTCTACGAATTTTTCAGCCACGCAGCTGGTCATTACCATGCGTGTTGACGGGTTTTAGTGAACTCAGTTGCTGGTAGTCATTTTTGAGGTTTCCTCCTTTACATGTCTTTTATTTCTAGTGGATTATTTTGGCAGCCTTGACAACAGTCGAAAATTACAAGGAATTAACAAGCTTTTGTACATTTATAGTACATACTACATGACACGGAAAGCTTGTCGCTTGCGTCCACTTTGCGAGCAAATAAACTTATCAGGGAAAAATTGTTGAGACTGTTGACAAAGTCTTGCCCGTATCTTAGCAGACTTTGCACCTGACACATTTGCGGCACTAGTCCACGATTAACCTCAGAATGTACAGGATTTTCAATTGATTTGCCCATAATGTTCGGAAGTATAAAGGTGAAGGGGAAGTGTGCTTGAGTGTGCCTAATAAAGTTTAGAATTTGTTCATTATTTAGATAGAAATAAAAATGCTCATAATGCCAAATGGGCGTAGGGCTTTACAAAGAAATAAAATCGGAACATCGTCCCCAGACTCCCTCTAGGCTGACCCCTGTTTGCTCAATTTGCTTCCCCAATAATTCAAGCGTAATTGTAGCGCTTTAAGAGTTACAATTTTATTTCAACTTTATCATGACTTCACTAAATTGACTTTGTCGTGGAGTGTGGAACTTATTTTGTAGATTTGAGAAATTTCTCTTTTAAAGAAACCAAAATCTGAAACTGTTACAAATGGAGAAGAAAAATGCTTGTCATAAGGGTTATGACTTTGATAAATTTTTGGAGAAACAATCAAATAGCATGTTTCTATTTTAAGCCACACCTCAAATGTGCCATTTGCTCATAGTGATTTGCTTTACAAATTATTTACAGTAATTACCATGGCAACTATTCCTAAGCAACAGCGCTTAATAGCCTCGAACAGGCTTTTATAGCCTCACTTTGAAACAACTTTCTTGTTTAATTATATTGGTTGCCACGTTACTTTGGGCGTTGTCATGGTCACTTAAGCGTTAACACTAACGCATCCGTTCAAAGTTGATCATTCGAACTGTTCGAACACACGTCGGAGTTGATCGAGGACTTTACAAACACCGCTTGGAAAACAAACTATCATCACACTCTATAATCCCGAAGTAGCACTGATTTCTCATTCAATATGGACGATGGAGAAAAGACAAAACCTGTGATTGCTGCAAGAGAGAGAGGTAAAAGTTTCACACTACTTTCTTCAAACTTGGTGATCCCTTTCCTTCGAGCTGATTTCATCAGATCACGAGTCGATGAGCCTACACTTTCCGACTTGATTTACCCATAATATTCACCAATTTACAGCTATCTAAAGTTGATAAAAACCTTCCTCAACGTTCCTTAGAACTCAACATCTAATTCTGAAGCGCCGATCTCGTTTTAATCGTGGGAATTTTTATTTTCTAGGACCCGGACCCGGCAGATATGGCCTACCAACAACATGCGGCTTCACAAATCATGACTCAACGAAGCGGAAAAATCCATCTTATTCGTTCGGGAAGCGCCTTGAAGATGGTACGTATTCATTACTAGAATTTCTACGCTGTAATTAAATTATATTATCTCTTCAATTTTTAGTAGATTTTATTTTTTTAAACCGTTTCGTGCAGCCGAAGTGCAACTTGTTTATCTTGAAAATCCTTCTGTGTATCTTGAAATCAACCAGCTTTGCAAGAAAAGCAGAACAACAAACAAAGAAACCTTTCCTTAGAATTCTACATGTTCTTAAATTTTATTGATGTTTACTACGAATTTCAACGGAATTTTCCTATTTCAGTGTTCAAAAAAGACTGCAGCCCTGGACCTGGATATTTCATAAGTCCAAAAATTTCAAAACATGGTACTGATGGAACTCCTGCATATTCGATTCAAGGCAGACTGAAAGACCTAAGTAAGAAACGAATATTATAGTTTTGGTCAAAACTTCCTGCCTTTGTTGGAAGCAAATGCGATTGTGAAAGGAAAATATGAACAGAACTGTGCATGACCTGAATCTTATAGAATTCAAAATCAATAAAGAAAAAAATAATGCATTGAAAGGACTAGAAACTCAAGATGTTCATCACAGCATGCTCCTAAAAAGACCAACATGTACTAATCACATGCTTTGAATTAAGTACATTCTTATACACAATTTTATTGGCCTATTTTCATAGTAGCTGTGAAGTATCTACAATGCATCTAAGGAAAAATTCATCAGATAAAAATTTAATAACCTGCAGCACACCAGGTTGTCTTCAGTGGATTTGACAATGGATTTGACTTATGTAAAATGCAATGAAAATTGAGTCAAACTTTTGTTTTTTTTAATTGAAATGTTTATTGAAAAGCATCCAGTATTCTATTGATGAATTATGGTAAAGAAAAGAAGAATTGAAGATACAGGTAGTGAAAACTAATCTAATTCCAATTCTTTTCAGGTAGATAAATCATTGCTGTTAAGAGTAATTACTTGAACTCTTTTTCAGCAATTATAAATCCTGGTTACCACTGAAAAAATGTGGATTAAACCAGAAAAAAAATGTTCTGTGGCTTGCGACCAGTAAAATTCCAACAAAGTATGTCATCAAGGAAACTCTTAGGAACTAAAAATAAAATAATTTCCTTGTCTTTTAGATACTTTCAAGACACCATCCCCTGGAACATACTCACCTGAAAAAGGTCATCCACAAGGAGAGAGACATGCGCCAGCTTATTCGATGGGTGGACGAACAAGATTTAGAAAACGTGAGAAATTTTGCTTTGTACTTGATACAAGTAATTTTGATGGCGGGAATTGTTGGACCTGGTGATATGGGTTCTTTGGAGAATTTATATCCCTGCTCATAAAGATTCATTGAATGTTCTACGTACAGGAAGATAAAATCTGGGGGCTGCCTGAAAAAAGTCCATTGTTTCGAACATTTTGCCTGAGTTAGGCAGCTTCTTTTGCCCTGATTTTTGCAAATTCCCTCAGCCCCACTGGCTTGTACGTTTATGGCCATACTCTGTATGGAAATGCCAATGATGAGCATTTAGTTAAACTTTATTTCAACACTACAAGATACATCAACATGGTATTTTTGTGGGGGGAGGTGACAATTGTAGTATTTTGGAGGGTGGTACACTCAGGGGCATCGCTAGCCCTAATAAAAGTGGAGTAAGGAATTATGTCCTGAAAGATATACCCAGCCATTCTTAAACCGCTTTTACTTATGAATAAATACCACCCTCACAAACACTGGGGTGGACATGTCCACCCCTGGCAATGCCCTTGGGTACACTAATAATGAGGTCAAAATGCCTATCTTCATCTTCTTTGACTTTTTTTTTACTAAAGGTGATGCTACTCCTTCTGCAAACGCATACACACTTCCACAATTACTTGGAGCAAAGGTACCAAACAAAAAGGCATCTGCAGCATACTCAATGACAAGTCGATCACAAAATGGAGGTTTCTCAGAAGACTTAGCAAGAACACCTGGACCAGGCCGATACAACACCCTTGATCCACATTTAACAAAACTCAAGGCACCTGCATACTCTCTACAAGGACGAAATACTCTCCCTGGAGGTTAGTTAAGCCTTGGAATTTTATTGCAATTGCTCAAAAGAAGTTTGTACTGTAATTTACCAATCCTGTTAGAGGATAAGCCTTGTTTTCCTATTTTCTACACATAGTTTCAGTTTTTTACAATTTCATGCTGACAAGTAATCCAAATTTAATCCTCGGTTCCTCTTCAAACTCACTTTGATTGTGAATGTGGATAAAGCAAAAGATGATCAGAGTAAAATATTTATAAGTACTGGAAATAAATTTTGGTTTACGAAGTCCACATTTTGTCTCAGCACAGCTGAAAAATTGCTCAGCTGAAAAATCCACATTTTGTCACACAATCATCTGAAAAATTGGGATTCTTTTGATCACTAGGAAAATGCTTGGGCAGACATGAGCCTAGTAATTTTTTTATTAATTAACAGAATTAAACAGTAGAGTTCTTGGCTAAATTTGCCTGCAGCATAGACCTTTTCTTTAGTAGAAAAAACTTTGAATGAGCTGTCCAGTTGTGTGAATGGTGAATTTTTCAATATAAGATAACTGCTAAAGATGGCAACAAGGTACTTTTTAGCAAGATGCATTGCATTCTTTAAACAAATCCCTATTGACTTGTTATATATTCATATTTAGAATCCAATGCATCTTGGTCAAAAGTTCCTCACCATTATCTTTAGGGTTATCATCCATCATACAGTACAACTACACAGAACAAATACGTTTTGATACCGTGCACCAAAACAAATGTTTATTGAAATGATATCTTCTAGCAAAATAGTTTGAAAATTTCTCATTTCATAAATGATTTTAACCTCAAACTGTACCGACAAAAATATGAGGGGCAAATCACTGATTTTTTTCGTACACCTTCATCCCAAAAATCAAATCATAAAAATTCACAGGAAGAATCACAAAAACTCATAGAAACAGTCATGTGATTTAAAAAAATCATAAATCACGTACAATATTTTGAGAAGTGATCTGTCCCTTGCAAAAGTTTTTTTCTTCATAAGCGTCTCATTTCTCACGAAGTACTTTAATGCAGCTAATCTAACTCTTTGTTTTTCCAAATTGCAGATGGAACACAAAAACCAGGACCTGGAGCCCACATGCCCGAGAAAGTCAACCTCAATCGTAAAGCTGCCCCATCATTTTCACTTGGCATTCGTCATTCAGAGTTTATCACTCCACTGATTGTGGAGGTTTCAGACTAAACAATGGAGAAATCCAACTTGTAAATATTAAAATGGAATAATTTGTAGGTTTCATAATTTTCGGATATATCATGAATTTTGTCGTTGCTTATTTATATGTTAACTGGAGTGTTCAAACATTGTCAGTTCAGGGAGATTAGGTAAAGACAGAAATGTATCTCATAAAACTGTGCGCTTTAATTTTTTAACTAGATTTTCATATGCAGCCATTTAATCTTTAATTTCTTATGTATGTGTCATTCAAAGCCAAACAGCATTCCTTTTTGTCTACAATCTTTTTTACCTTTTGCTAAACAGCATAGATCAACAATCATAGAAGCTACGTTTGGATGTAACATGTCAATTCAAGAAAATCCCCTTTATTTTCATCTGTTATTGGACACACATTTTTTGAGCAATAGTTTTCATCAACTTCAATGGCATCAAGGACAGTTATGCTATCCTGTCCGCAAGGCACAAGAAATTATTAAATCCTAAATGTGGAATATTTTGCTTATTACCACTAAGTTTTTCTCCTTTAGAAACCAAATATAAGTATATCACATTTTGGTTCTATTTCTATCCAGGGGTGGCGCCAGGGGAGGGCTAGGGGGAGCTGCAGCCCCCTGTTGGAAGCATCTAGCCCTCCCGTCTGAGGAAATTTTGGGTTATTTTTTGGAGGAAATTTGGCAAAATGACGTCCGAAAACAGCATTTTTCGCCATTTTAGCTCTCCTGTCGGAAGTTCCAGCCCCTCCGTCGGAAGATTCCTGGCGCCACCCCTGGTTCTATCTTCAGCTATTTGCAAGGGGTATATTAAGATCTTACCTCTCTCTGTTAACTCCTTGCCTTCTTCCAGTCCCTATGGTATTTGTACGGTATTACCACCTTTTTTAGAGAAAAAACACGGAAAAAAGAGCTGAAGCAAGCTAAATTGTGGTAACCAGGTAAATGATAGGGGAAATTCACTGAGAAAATCTTAAATGTAGCAAGGAAACATTTGGTTTACATAGTGACATGGCTGGCATAAGCACTTTAGAAAATGAAACTTTCATTTTATGAAAGTTTGGCAAATAATCTCCCAGCGAATACATTTTCTACTAATTTTTTTTACTTTCGACCAAAACTTTGAAAAGTCCTAGATTACCTGCGCACTCATTCACATGGCTATTTGAGGTGCAAGGGGCAAAGATTTGTTTATCCCAAACTGCCACAACAAAATTATCTGTTCTTAATCAAACCTTAAAGCTGCTTTATGGATTTACAAGTTGGCTTTAGGAAAATGTTTAGACGCATGATCTGAAAAGTAATGTTATCTGTCAGATACAAATCTCCTTTTACATAATAAGGACGAAACTTTACAAAATTATGTAATAAGTAACAAGTGTATTATCTTCTGTATCGATATCTTTTGAAATGAAACCAGAGCTGGAATACATTGTTCTGAAACTGGCATCGAAAGCCATGTTTATGAGCAAGTTCCCATTCTCTGTTTACAACTTTGAATGCAATATCCTGCGAGAAGAGAGAAGTTGAGATTAGGCCAGTTTGTTATGGTGGTCGTTAAAATAAAAAGAAGGGGCTGTATAAGCTAAACTTAAAAAAGCCATGACTTTCTCTCCCTAATGCAGGCGGACAGCAGCAGATACATTGCAAATGAAGACATTTTCTACAGGTTTGAACTCCGTATAATTAGCCAGTGCAATCAAATTGTTCGCACCATCAACGATTTTGGAGATACAACTGGACTCCAAGCCATAAGTTTTAGATGTGTTTAGCCTAAACACACGAAAGCTCACTGCAGGCTGAAGAAATTCTGATACGCGCCATTTGTTTACGAAAATCTTGCACAGCCCCTTTAATAAAGCAGCCTAGTCATTACATATAAAATGCTGTTGAGTGCCACAGGGCTCTAGCTTGGGTCCCATTCTATTGAATATAAATAGCTATGAACCTACAAGTGCTAAGAGCTTCAATATATCATCATTTGCAAAATACAATGTTCATGACCACACCACAATAAAGCAAACACGGAACATAATTTGAACAAGTATGCTATCAACAAAAAGAAAAACTATTTTTTGGAAGCTTGAATGCAGCAATATCGGATCAATATACCAAGGACGAATACGGAAAACATTTCATCCAGAGATCGCGGGGAAAGAAATTTTCTGATAGCATCACTGCAGCAAACTAGTGAAATTAAAGCTGAGTTACTGATCTCCAATGTGTAATCGTTTCCTTGACTCCGGAAACATTTTCAACAAAATGTGCGTGAAACGATTTTTAGAACGATATTATGCGATGTAAATTAATTAAAAAGCGTGAATGTCGCCTCTGCAACTATGCCACGGTCACTAACAACAAAATAAATTGATGGAAATGAATTGGCCACCAGTGAATAACAAACATTGTCTGACCACTCCTTAACACCAATCCTAGACTTATTACACATTCGTAGTCAATGAATTGCAAATAAATAGCGATAACTACGAGTTGTGTAATGCAAGGCTACGGAGACTGAAAGATTCAAAGGTTTGAGCCTGTTAAAGTCAGTTTGCATTGAAAGCTTTTTTAAGTCTTTCAGCTTAGTTTTGTAGGAAACGAGGAACAGTCAGCGCATTTCTACAAATATGATTAAAGCCTATCTTAAGCTAGATGTCAGATGAGATTTGCTATAACGCAAAATTACTCATACAAAACACTTCAGTTGCTTTTATTCGCGAACATTTTCATCTAATTTAAGGCAGACTTTTAGATCACTTTCTCGCGAGCCTTGTCAACTGGCAGGCAGCATTAGATAATACCTTGAGGTGACTAAACTTTTCCAAAACAGCTTGAACTATATTTATGTATTTACTGTATTTAGGTCAAAGGAATCCAGGGCCTATTTCGGGGATTTTTCTTATTTCAAAAGATTTTTATTAAAAGCTAACGAAGGATTTTTGACTTTGTTACCCTCGTTGATAAAAGAGCGAAAATAATACAACTTACTTCGTACGGAGGTCCTCCGGAAAATTTCAGGACAGCAAAGTCTGGATCGGTTTTTATTGGAGACTAAATGATGGAGAAAATAACTAAGTTAGTCAGTGAATATTCAACTAAAAAGGAGGGAATAAGCAAAAAAAAAATATCCAATTCCGACTTATATGATCTTGTCTGTAGTTGTAAACTTCATAATTTTTGATGCACATAAACTATAAAGTCTATCTCAAATAAGATGTAAGGTGATATTTGCGATAACGCAAAATTACCCATGCAAAACACTTCAATTGTGTTTATTCGCGGACATTTTCACCTGACATCTAATTTGAGACAGACATTAATTGGGTGGATTCTTTGTTATCTTTGTTAAAAGCAGCTTGTGGTTAGCAGCTAGCCACATAGCTTATCTGGACCTCCCTAGAGGGTCACTACTTTGCGATATCTCCCCAGGACGTTAGAATGGCAGGCCTGGTTGACCTGCCTCAAATCGTCAATTTTGCTCTTGGTCGTTACCAAACCCACAATCCTCTATTTTGTGTTTCGTCATCATGACTACGGTTTAATTTATCACTGGGTCACCGATACTCTCCTTCGCGAGGTTTCTTTATATGTTCCGCAGTTCCGTGATCCGCAGTTCCGTGGTCCGTGATTCCGTGGTCCGTAAAAAAGAAACCTCGCGAAGGAGAGTAGGGTCACCGATGTATTTGGCCCAATACATGTTTATGTACATCACCTGATCAAACGAACATCCGTTTACAGGGTGTATCATTTTAGGTTTAACCAAGGGCGCCTACCTTGCGTGACTGTTTTCGCCCTGTGGTCGTCTCTTATAACAGTTGATATCGCATCACATCAACACCTGAATCTGAAACCACAAAGTTATCTTACGTCATCTTAACCCCTTACGTCTTCATGTCACGAAAACACAGGACTGCGAATAAACCTAATTCATACAAGGTAGGCGCCCTTGGTTTAACTAACATATCAGAAATCTTAGAATTCTAACATCTCCAAAACATTAGAATTTCAAAATACGATAGGAAAGAGCACACATTCTGGAACATACAGATGGGAAGATCAGATAGCAAAAAGCCAAAACAACAAGCATTCTAAAAGTGGGACAGCATTTCGTCCAGTTAAATCGAAACCTCTACATAGCATCGTTTGTTTATTATTCAAATCTCAAACAAGAAATTTTGTTCGCGCAAATAAACCTCGTCGACATTATTTAACAGTGGAAATAAACTTGTCAGATTTCGTTGAAATAGATGAAAATAAATAGAACATACCAAAGAATATTCAGGTGTTTTTGTTTTGTCGATCAAATCTGGGTAGAATATCTGGAAAGTGAAATTTACAAGATAATCAACTAAGGTTGACTGAAAATAGACTGAGAATTTTACATCGAAAAACCATCGTGTTAGAAAAAAACTGTGAGAGAGATAAAAGATCATATCAAGATAAATTCCAACTGTGCCTACAGCGTTAAAAATAAGATTTAAACTTTCCAGAATTATTACGTTTGATTTTCTACAACTACGTTTAATTTTCTATTTCAGAAGAAATCCACTGGGACGTCAATTCAAAAGAAACAAGTTATCAGAAACTCATTTTTCGAGAATATTGCTGAATATTTATTGCCAAGTAAACAAGCCCTAAATAAATAAGCTACTCAAAGGAATGTAGCTACTTAGGACAAAGAAACAAAACGAGGTGTTCAAAGTTTTCATTCTCCTCTGTCTACTCTTATGTAATTATCTAATCTGCATAGTAAATACGAAAGACGTTTCATTTCAATTAACCTAAAAACTTAAATGGACTTACATTGAATTTGTATCCTTGAACAACTTTTGGAGGTGGATTATCACTGTCATAATGTGTCTGATTGTATTTGTTCCATTCGTAACCCTGTAAACAAATAAAGATTTTTTAATCCTAAGTTCGGTTGAGTCTTATTTTCTGGCCTTTAATCGTTTCCTAAAAATTCAGAGGCCTCCTAAAAATACGAAATGAAGAACTTCACAAAACGTTTTTCCCTGATGAAATTCGTTTTTGAGAAGTCCTAAAAGAACGCTAAATGCAAAGCTGTTTTGCCTAGTTTTTACAAAAATTTCTAAATTAGAAAGTTCGATATTAATTAGTTTTCCTAAAATATACCACCTTTGCCGTATGGTTCAACAGTAAGCCCCTAAAGTCCCCAATTTCGCCTAGTTATGCAGATACTCGAGATGGCTTCGAATAACAGTGAAAAAATATTCTGTAATTTTGTAATTTGTTGATGATTTGATGTAGTTAGTTTTAAAGAAGTTTGTATGGTGTTGGAATTCAAAAATTAAATAAGTGAACTTATATGACTAAACTTATTATCAGTCAAGTTCTGAAATGAATACCGCATCTGGTAAAGCATTCATGGATAAAAATTCACAATTTTTTAAGAAGATGAAACAGTCTCCTTGTACTTTTTTCTATGGGATCACAAACAAAAGATACAATGTCTAGACTTTTTAAATATTCTATGAAGAAAATCTAAAACTTTAATCAAGTTGCTATCTCTCAGACTTTTACTGTGATTTACATCAAGTGAAAAAGTCTTTCATTACAAGCTACATTGGGCTTGATAGTCAGAGAAGATTATGCTGATGACAAGACCGTCTAGAAATTCGACTGAAAATAACGCATACCGTATGAACTCTGTTGAAAAACCTGGGTTTTCTTGGGCGATATTTATCAGTCCAGGAGTATGTCTGAAAGAAAATGGAAAAGGTGTGTAGAAATCCGGCTCATAAAAGGCTCTAAAGGAGAATGAAATTCTATAATACGTGGCCAACAGCCTACATCAATTGATTCAAGTTTCAAGTTTTACCAAGTTATTTTATTTTTTGGTAAAATTGCATGCATGAAATTGTAACTGAATTGTAAGGTTCTGGCTTAAAGAAATTCTGCTGAAGCAAATTGAAAACGATATTTAGTTGTAACTTCTATAAGAATGCTTACCTTTTTGTTGAGATTGAAAGGAACATTGAATGCTTCTTCTCCATCTCCAAGGATTTTCGTTTTTTCAGATGAATACACTTTGTCGGATTGTTCCTCCTTAAAGAAAATATGAAGATGTTTCAAAGGTAATCACCTGGGGAATGACACTGTTTAGTGATTCAAATCAAAAATCCAAAAACCAAACTTGTACATAAAATAAAGCTTCAAGATCACGACAAACACAGCAAGCCCATAATAAATAAACAAACCTCTACAATCAAATCAAGACGGCTTTCCATAAATTTGATTAATGCTCAAAACGAACAGATGTCCTCAACTTTTAAACGGACACGTCTGATCGTTTTAACAACAAAGAACTAAAAAAACAAGAACTTACCTCATCGACTGTTGATCCTGACTGCACTTGTATTCGAAGATATCCCTGTAAAAAGTGAATTACAGTGAGGACAAGAAATCATGAAACTAATCTTGGCAGCAGTTTCGTTAGAATCATTGACTGTGTAAAACAAGAATCCACTGTTTGAAAAACCACTCTGCAAGTCTACAAGAAACTTTAATTAAGGCGAAGAATTCTACGTTCTGCGTTTAATGAGACTTCAACTTAATTCAGATAGTTATGTTGGAATTTTTACTTTGCTACTTTGCTTTCAATTGAAAAACTATCATATGCTCTCTGTGAAGCTCTACCTAAAAGTTCTTAGTTCTGCGTTCCTTTATCGAAAATAATGTGTAAAGTTGACTGAAACTTTACTAACCAGTCTGTGTAGGTCATCATCAGGATCTACCCATTTGGCCTACGGTTAAAAAAGAAACAATTAGTCGAGATAATATATTAAAGCTACATTCAAAGCAAGATTAATTGTATAAATAACAATGCTGTTATGTATGTTGTAACATGGGCGGTAGGAGACGCGTGGATTGCTTTTTGAAAATATTGTGGTCATAGGTTGGGGTTATTAAGATTAATTTAGCCACGATGTTTTCAGAGCGGCTTCCTGTTATTTTGTAGCCACTTACGGTTGACCCGACAGACACTAATCTGCCCATGGTTGTACGTCGTTTGTATCAATAACAATAGTTAATTATTTTAAAATATGAAAATGTATGAAGATATGAGTAATTTTACAAATAATGAAGCAAGATGACTCTGTAGCAGGCATACCTCCTCAACATCTTGCAGCGGTATCAGCCTTGGACTGTATGATCCGTCTTCGTATGTTTGGTAAGCTGGAAAAATAAATAAGATGGAGTGTCACTTCATGTGTTAAAGAAAAAATATCGGAATTTCGTTGTTCTTTCTGAAAGAATGAAACGGACAGGGACGGACTCTCCCATGGGTGGGGTGGGGAGGATTTTGTTGGTGCAAAAGGTATGATGACCTGCAGTGACATCTGCTACAATTGTTGTATCTATTTAGAGAGATAAACATCTTTCTCTTCAAAGAGACGTTCACAAAATTGTTTCTCTTTCTCTTTTCAAAACAAGATTCGTACAAAGAAACATATGAAATAAAAGTACCTTGAGCAGCTATCTCTTCTTCAGAGACCAATGGTACCCTCTGAGGTCTAAAAATAGAAGCATTCATTTGTTGATGAAATATTAATCAAGCTTTACAACATTAACAGCCTCCCCTATTAAGCTCGTTTTCTCTTCGGGACAGACAGGCTAATCAATTAGAGTAGCAAGGTCTGCTTCTTGCGGAAATTGTGAATGAAAATCAGACTTACAACTTGGCTATGAAAAGTAACGATTAAAATTTAGGTACTTTACATGAAAAGAACTTTAAATCGATGACTGTTGTAAATGTCTCGCTACAGCATCAGGAAATTTTCGAACAAATTTCTCCACAGGAATATTCAATATTCCGGCAAGGGATTTCTCCACAGCAGAATTTTTACAAAAAACGAACGTGAGAATTTATTCCAGTCAAAAATGCTGCCAGGAAGCAAAAGACCTTGTTTTGCAAAAATTAATTAATACCTCTCAATTTCTTGTTCCTCAGATTTGTCTTCTGTTCCCTCCTCTTGTGTTTCTTGGTTCGAGCCTTCTTCTGGGATATCATCAAGCTGTCTGCTAGGCCCAGGAATTGGGGAGTATTCCTTTTGACTCTTCTCTTCTTTTTTAACTCGAATTGGTTCAGAATCAGAGTCCGAACTATCACTTTTCTACAAGAGAATAAAATATATCAAAACGAAAGAACGTATTCTCTAGGGATCAAGAATTGGCGAACCGAATTTCAGGAGTAAGTTGTGAAATCCAGCAATATCCAAAAGCAAGAACAAAGAGGGTCTATGCTGTTGGAAATAACGAAAATATGTTAGTTCATACACTTCAAGAATGTTTCTCCATTTAAACAAAGATAAGAAGATTCAACAGTGAAATCACAACGAAATTATGTGTGGATCATAGGTCTAATTCTTCAATGTTTAAGGTGTCTTCGAGAGGGCTCTGGAAAGAGCGTTTCAACCTCTTGAAAAATACTTCCGTCGGACACGGCTCACAGCACTGATGTTAAATTAAGACCTTTCTTGTAGCTTTTCCATCAAAGAAGCAAAGAGCAGCGACGAATTCTCATTGGTAAATTTCAAATGGGCAAGATGATACCACATTTTTTGCTGCCAACATTATAAGGCAAAATTATTACAAAATATGCAGTTTACTTTACTCAGCCCAAACAAATTGTTAGAAGCAGAGAGACAACAACAAATACCTGATCCTGTTCTTTAAGCTCTGCTAACTTTTGTCTCAATCTTTGTTGATGTCTTTCTTTTAACTGTGCTCTGGCTACGTGTGCTTTTAGTTGTTGCAAAAGTGATTCCCAATAACCTGACGGATTGAGGAGCAAGTCATTAATCCAAAATAAAATAAACGATCGAAGTGTTTTTATAAAAGCTAATATGAGACGTGAAAGGAAAGAAATGGGGAAGAATAGTTCTCATTCGAAGAATAAGAAAACCTCTGCAAAAAGAGCCTAGAAAACCCTCCTGTGTAAGATGACCTTGTGGTACAATAACCTGCCAGTCCCTTTGTTTCAAAGGAGTCTATCACAGAAAACATTGAAAGAAAACTGACCAATGTTTAAAAAGCTTCTTCGATCACAATGCAATGTGAGTTAAATCATACCGATATCAATAGCTCCTCCAGCGTTTATTTTACTTTTGATTTGCTTTTCCATTGCTAATAACTGAGTGTGAGTTTTTCCTTTGAAAATATTTGCCACATCTGCTCGTACTGCTGAATTAATTACATCTCTTTGATTTCGAATATCATCTACAAAAAATGAAAGAAATAAAGAGACCGAAGAGTATTTTAGTGGTGCAAAACTGTACTGAAGTTCATTATTTTACCGCATTCACACTGACACAATTAAACCAGCTTTATCTAAACCAGGTTGAATTTCAACCAATCAAATGCATTCGATTTGTTGGATTGGCCAATTAGGAGGCCCCATTCGATAACCTGGTTTAGTTTAAGCTGGTTAACTTGCAAGTGTGAATGGGGTACATAATAGATAATGTCTGACAGACTCATTGCTAAAGATATTTAACCATAATTCGAGAAAATGAAGTCTTTTCATCCGACACTGACCAGAGTACACTCGTTTTAAATAAAATACAGAGTTTTAGTTATAAGAAACTCGTTTATAAGAAACTTGCATTCGTTGGAAAATATATTCTTTTCTTAAATTCACATCCAAAAGTTTTCTCCTTCATTCTCTATATAAATTGAAACATTTCTTACCTTCGTTCCTTCTTGATTTCAGCTTATTCAATTCATCTCTTGCGACTATCGTTATATCCTGTTTTAGAGAAAACACATTCGTCACCAAGATGGCCGTCTGTGACGATTAGATCTTTATGTTATGTAGCCTCGTTTTGATGCTAATTGTTAAGTCAATGCACAGTGAAGAGAGGAGGACTTCGGTAGCAGTGGGAACAGAATACGAAAGACTTGCAACTTGAAAACGATCATGTAGTCTTAAAGCAAGAGGCATCGCACCTGTAAATAGCCGTTTTGTATATAATTATGCTTATTTATTGCTGTTGTTGCGGCGGAGCCGCAATCTATTCGAGTTGAATTGAAAACCTGCGAGCGAGCGAGCGAGCGAGCGATGTATGTATGTATGTATGTATNCCTTCATCCTCTATATAAATTGAAACATTTCTTACCTTCGTTCCTTCTTGATTTCAGCTTATTCAATTCATCTCTTGCGACTATCGTTATATCCTGTTTTAGAGAAAACACATTCGTCACCAAGATGGCCGTCATTTGCCGAGTACGCATGCTAAAGTTCACTGTATCGTTCACGGTATCGTTAGGGACAGGGAAAAAGTACAATACATTATTGTTAATTATGTAGATTAGGAATGATGATCAAAATTCCATTCTTTTCCTCATTCAAAGCTTTGGAAAAATGTCAAAAATTGTCTGCATTGCTATGCAAAATATCCCTAGAGGTGATAAAATTCCAAAGCCAGCAAAAACCTAGTTGTCTAACTGCCAAAATTCGTTATTGGAATAATAACGATTCTGCAAATGCATTTGTTGGTGAAAAGCACTCGAAGTTGAAATATTTTAGGCCAGACCAGACTAAAGTACATGCAGGAGAGTTGCAGAGGAGAAACTTTATGAATCGTTCCTGATTGTTATGCTGAAGGACAACTCTTCTCGAATTGTATCGACCAAAGTGTCTGCAATTAAATATTGTAAGAATTACATTAAAAAATTTCGAATAAATTCAAACCTTCCAGAATTCTGCATTTTGACCCTGTTCTAATTGCTTGTACACGGTGATGTCTTCCAGGAGATCTTCCAAGTCATCTATGCTTAGGCCCTAGTTGGATGAAAACAGATACAGTTTCTTAAGCCAAAATAATATAAAAAATTGAATTATTGTTACTAAAAGAGAATTATAAAAAAAGAATATGATATGCATTTAAAGAAGGATATGTTTAACACCTGATAATTTTGTAAGAAAATTTGATTGGAGCTGGAGGTTCTTATAGTTCACTTTACAGTTTGAAAACACAAGTTACAGATTCTGAAACCGTAAAGCTGCTCAAACTATTCTCGAATCACACAGATGTAGCAGTTTGAAAGAAACTGAAGCACCAGAATCTGGCTGCACGTTTGCGCTCACACCTGATTCATTCTTGGAAAGATTTCGACAATGGCACAAAATTCGAAATGATTTTGAGTAATTTCGTAAGCACGGTTTGTTTGAGCCAGCCTGGTTCCCAGTCGTCGATGTTGCGGAGGAGATAAACGCGTTTTTTTGTTAAGAAAAGGAGTTGAATTGTGGAGGAGATATTAGCTCATTTGAGACCTCTTCCCTGGAGTCCAGTCCCCTTAGTCGAAAATGACGTCAGGGAACCAGACTGTGTTTGAGCAAACAGCCTCTGCGAAGGAGAGTGTGACACTCATCACAGCAAGTTGACAGATTGAAAAAACTTAAGCAGGCCAATTTTCAATAAGTGCAGTGCACTGTTAACATCAAGACTTATCTGTCGATTCAATGTGATCAGTGTCAGTTGAAAAGCTAAGCAAATTATCCCTTACTTACTCAAAGAAATGTTCAAGTTTTGTACCAGACCGGGAATGAGGTTGAATTTTGGCTCAAGACATTTTGTATCTGATAAGTTTCTTAATTAACTGCTACACAAATTTTACATGAGTCTACAATCATTATGGTACAATCGACGAAATTGTGAAGACACATACCACTAAGACACTGTATGGCTCATTCATTTGTAGCTCGAAGTCATCTTCCTCTGGGTTCACATATTCAGCGAGTAAGTCGATTGGTTTTGCTACAAAAGTAAAGAAACGCTTATTGAGAAACGTGAAGTCAACGCTGATGCTAGAATGGGGTCCGAATGGGGTTAGGTTGGTTAGGGGAGGTGGCGAAGGCAAACAAAGTTTTTAACCTTCTTGAAAAATGCCTCTCGTATTTCTTCCACATTTGCATTTTCATCTTCTAAGAATTTCCCCCAATTATGATTTAAGTCCCCTCACTGTAGCCATGTTGCGTTTGCTGGAGTACTCAAGTCTCGAAGTGAGGATCCTTCCCAGGCCCAAAAAGCGATATCATCATCAAAGGTATGGAAACATGAAATTAAAAACCCAATGTCTAATTTACTACGGTGGTGGTTATACGTCCAACCAAAGAATCTCGAAAGAAGTTTATGTCCCTTGGCCCTCCCTATCTGTCCGTCCTCCCTTTCCCTCCCACCACTCTCACATTTTATACTTTCGCGTGACGTAAATGGCCAACCCAATACATCGAGCCAAGGGGCCAATATCATCGTCAACAGATCATATCTCAAATGTCTGATCTCTATTGTCTGGGGGGAAATTCTTCGATACCAACCAGAAAACTCGGACTACAAATATTCCTCCATTCCTCCTCAAATCATAAGACACTACAGAATGGTTGTGAGGGCCATTTCTTTTTAATCATTCAGCACAATAGCTTTTATACTATACGGCTACACAACTACAATATAACATAACATAAGATATGACAATTACTTGAAAAAAAAAATACGAAAAGAACCGAACCAAATGTTAAGAAAAAAAGGACTAACGAGATAATATGGTAGCAACTTACTCAATACAACTAAAAACAAACAAAAAGAAATACACGTATTTTTTATAAGAAACTGCTTATAAGAAACTCAACTCTCAGATCGCCAAAAAATTAAGAAACTCCAGTACTGGAAAAATATAACTTAAGACAATATTTATTTTGATAAAGGAAGTCCTTAGCATATTTTTATTTTATTTTCACTTGTTTCCTGTATTATATTACTCGGAAGGTACTTGAGTAATGTCTAAACATTGCGAAGGATTCAAAAACTTTGCTTCGAAAAGTTCACGAGAGCACAGGTAGTAAGCATGAAGATTGTTGTAGAACCTTTAAGGAACTCATAAGAAACTCTGAGTAGTGAAAATCTGATAATTTTAAGGAACTTTCAGTACAGTCAAATTCTTAGTTTCTCATAAAAAAATACGTGTAAAACAATTACTTGAAAAAAAAAACACGAACAGAACAGAACCAAATGTTAAGAAAAAAAAGGACTAACGAGATATGTAATATGGTAGTAACTTACTCAATACAACTAAAAACAAACAAAAAGAACTATACACATCTGCATCTAAAGAGACTTGGGGATATTTAACAGTTGTAACGTTTTTTCTCGGACATCAGTGATTTGTCTAGTAAATCTGAGGAGATTGCAAATCGTTCCTTGATCCTCACATTTGTTCTGCAGATTAGCGTTACAAATCTAAAATAGCACCAATTGAGTGATAAGAAGTTGTTTGTTTTGTTTGACAGCGAAATCTCTGGCAGCCTGCGCACGCAGGCTAAATCTCTGGGAGAATTTGAAGGTTGATCAGTCGATAGAAAACCTGCTCTTCGGTTGTAACACAGGGGAACCCTATGAACTTCAATATACCATCAAAATAAAACAACACAACTGAGGAAAACACTGCATATCCCAGATGTATCCTATTCTTACCAAACCAAGTTTCTTACTTTTGGAGCCTAAAATTTACTATTGATGCAACGAGGAGGACTGGAACTAATGCAATGAACTATAAAAATGTTTGCTTTGAGCTTCTAGAACTTTACACTGTGTACTTTTATACTGTGTTCGGCTGTGTTCCTTCCTATTTTCATTCATATTTTATTGCAGTTTTTAAATGCAGCCTTATTTTCTTATAATGCAGTTTTCACTAATGTCAGGAAATTTTCTTTCAAAATTTTCTTACAAAGACCTTTTCTTTAAATTTGCGGGCTCTTACTGTAAATATTATTATTCATTTATAATTTTCATTTATTTATTTATCCATTTATTTATTTAAATGCAAATACACTACCTCCATATGAGGTACACGTCTTTTTTTATAAGAAACTGCTTATAAGAAGCTCAACTCTCAGATCGCCAAAAAGTTAAGAAACTCCAGTAGGAAAGTCTGCCTTTGGTCGCCAGACTTTCGCATTTCGTAAGATCGTTTTGATCCCCTCTTTGTTAGCCTGCGTGCAGACTCTCAGAATTGAAAAGAGGAAAGTGGCTCGGTTGCGCAGACTCTACTTTTTCTCCTCTTTTCAATNCGTATTTGCCGTGCGTTGCACTTGCACAGTCTGTTTTTCCAATTTTTGCATTGGCATCTCCCATTAGGACTTTGATGTCTCTGTTTGGTATGGAGTCTAATGTTTCTTGGAGGATATCATAGAAAGCTTCTACCTCCACTGTTGTTGCATCAGATGTTGGAGAATAGAACTGGATGACAGTGACATTGAAAGGATGCGCTTTTAATCTAACTGTTACAATTCTATCGTTTACTGGATTGTATCCAATGACTGTTTTGCTGACAAACTTATTCAATATAATTCCAACGCCATGGTTATAACCTTCTCCCTGTTCTTTTCCACTATAAATGACTTTACATGCGTCTGCAGTTAAGAAAGAGCCTCTTCCTGTCCAATGGACTTCAGCCAAACCAAGAATTGAGACGTCGTGTCTTTCCATTTCATTGCAGACAATGCTCAGTTTTCCAGTGCTTTTCAAGCCTCTTACATTCCATGTTGCTATTTTGATGTTATTGTGTAGACTCGTACCATTCGTTCGGGTCCCAACATCAGCATTTGACCGCCCTAGCGGGTTGAGGTCTGATACGTCATCTTGAGCCCTTAGACTCTGATTCCGTACTTGATTGGCACCAATCTCTTCCTCAGTAGCATAATAGGTGTCCAAATCTGGCCTGAGGGGCCCACCAGTTGTCACCATAACACTAGTACTGTTATTTTGATTCATGTTGTATGCCGTGTTCTGGAGCAAAGCTAATGATGGTAGAGGCCCCAACTTTCTTTCCATCATCGCAGTGTCCTGCTAACTAGGATGGGTTGCCCTTACCGTTCCTCCAGTTGTACCAGAGTTTGCTAAGCGCTTGAAAACTTTGCCGTTGTCATATGTATGATCTTCCGCCAAAGTATCCGACCTACACTGCTGCTGCCCAGTGTTTAGCTAGTTACCCTTAGCAGGGAGGCTGTGAGCAGGTACTAGGCCTTGCCCAAGGGCCACCTGTGGGCTAGCAGAAGGAAGGGATGCTCAACTTTCCCATTCATAGGATATGTGCCTATGCTGCTGCCTGGATCTTTATGGTATCTTTATGTTTACTGCATTTCAAAACGAAGTTTTTTGAAGCCTTTTCAAAGTTTGGACATTACTCAAGTACCTTCCAAGTAATATGACACGGGAAACAAGTGAAAATAAAGTAAAAATATGCTAAGGATTTCCTTGACTAAAATAAATAGTTTCCAAACCAATTTTCCCCCAGTACTGGAGTTTCTTAACTTTTTGGCGATCTGAGAGTTGAGTTTCTTATATAAGCAGTTTCTTATAGAAAAAAATAAGTGTATGCTTGCATTTTGTTCTGTTTAGGCCCCATACGATGTACGATTGTGTCTTTCTATAAAATGAAATGAAATGAAATGAAGGATCAAATAACAGACAGAAATGCTTGACAAATTTTTGTGACTGTATGGGCCCAAGCTACTAATCTCCTAGAAACTGCGTACAGTAACGGAACCATTTGCTGAAAATTTTCCTCTGACACTGGCCACAGCAAATCATCAGATAAGATCTGAAAGATTGTGGTAAGGTAAAAAGGGCAAAAGAATAATTTGTTTCCGCACTGTATCGAAATCGTCGAAGCTCTCTTAGTTTGAAAAGATACACACGCATTTTTATAAGAAACCAAGAATTTGAGCGAGTATTGAAAGTTTCTTAAAAATTATTAGATTACTATTGTTCAAAATTGGAACAATCATGCATTCTCGTTGGCTAGCTAAAAATTGGAACAAGCTTCCAATCATGGCCTATGTTCAAATCAAAGGAAGAGAAGGAAGGCGGAGGAATCATGCTTCGAGGTTCTTGAGCACAGCCCTCTCGAACTTTCTATCGTCATAAAATCAATGTCACAAACACCAGGTGTATGCAAGACTAGTACTAGTAAGTCTGTGTACTAAATCCGAGTCTGGGGTCTAAAATTTCTTTTTGAAAATCGAAGATGAAAAGATCTCCATTTAATTTGATGAAATCGAGCTTTGAGTCTTCAAGCCAGAAGATTGTTTTTGGCGCAGTTTGTGAGCGATTACATCTGAAAAACATCGCCTTTCATAAGCAAATAAATAACATCCAATATTTTTGCATGGACAATTAAATATTCAGATTATTCTGCGACATGGTTTTAGGCCAAGCCTGGTTTGTTTACATCGGCCATGCGATGGAAGCCACGTGAAGCAGTCTAAGCGAACTGTTTTCCTGCAAATCCTTCTCCTGTTGGGCCTTGTTTTGGCATTGGCAGACAGCCTGCATAGTTGTTCTCTGCTGCTATGAAGTTCAGTAAACATTTGCAGGAAAGCGATCGTTGAAACTTATTCTGATCGCCATCTCGCAGCTTCCATCTCAAGGACGTCGCCATTACGGTAATTCTGAGTAGAAATTCCATGGCATCGAATTTTGGCACTTGAACAATCGCGGACAATCGAAATCAATTAGTAGCTCTTGGTAACAGACATTACTTTTGGCCGGGGGAATCTACTGAATATAAACATTATACAAGAGTGAAACATTTTTTGGGGTAAGTTAAAAATGTGGGAAAGTGGGTTTTAAGAATTTTTAAGGAGTTTTAAAATCGGGTAAAGACGTTTTAGCATGGATTCGATTATTGCGGACGCGGATATCCAAAAATATCTAGGATTTTCGCAAAAATGAAGGATTTTATAGGGGAGACTTCAAGGATTTTGTGAGCAAAACGAAAAATTTGGAACGCTTCACGAATTTGCGTGTCATCCTTGCGCAGGGGCCATG
The DNA here is from genome assembly GCA_004194415.1 of Aurelia aurita. NCBI lineage: Eukaryota > Metazoa > Cnidaria > Scyphozoa > Semaeostomeae > Ulmaridae > Aurelia > Aurelia aurita. The sequence goes on along the minus strand of REGM01000012.1, from coordinate 1,104,338 downwards.
CTAATCTTCTCTGTATCGTTCCAATTTTAGTATATGTGAAGCCGAAGCTTGCACATCAGTTGGTAATCCTCCCTTCCACAAGCTTCCAGTATGCCCGACACGTGCCGGTTGTATGGCTCTTTAGAAAAGACTTAAGTATTGAACGCATGCGTTCTAAACGGCTTATTCTAGGCCATTCTAGGCGTGTTTGAGCTTGTCCACGAGTTTCCCTGCTCAAAAAATCATTTTTAGGCAATTTAAGGTTTATTTCGTAAATACCCGATATTTCGCGTCAGGAACCTCCTGGGTGGTTCTCCTTGTGCTCACAAGCATCATAACCAAAAACTAGAGCTCTGTAGCATCATTTTCGGCCTCAAAACCGATGTTTTATCCTCCAAAAACTGCCCCCAAAAAATCCCTGACCTCTCAGACTGCAGAGATTCTCTTGAAAGATCATTCCGGGGGAGTAGACGAGGAATGATGGGAAATGAAACCATTTGAAGCCATAATCTAGTTGTTATGACTTGGCACGTCACTTTGAATGTCCTAGCCAAAATATGAAATTTAGGAGAAAATGTGTTTCAATCAGACGCATGTGAGTAGAAGGTAAACAAACAAAATGGTGGACCGAATAGACTGGAGCTGCGAGCGAAAATTTTAAAAGGCACTTGCAATGCAAGAAGCTCAAAGTATCATATGCACTGGATGCATGCAACGCATTAACGAAGGTTAGTAAAGGTTGACTTTATGTTTCCACACGTGTAGAGAGCCTTGCAAGCTTGCAACAGACAAACTGTGGCGTTCAGGCTGTGGGGTGGGGAAGCACGGCCATAGGGTGCAATAGGCCTATCTAAATATTATGTGAAGTGTTTTACTGTCAGCCTATGAAACCTTTTCTTTCTTGGCATTTAGCTCAATTATCTATGAGAGTAAAGCAACGAAATGGTGGTGAGGGACATAGTTGGCTATTCACTGCAAACTAAGTCAAAACTTCTCCCCTTTTTCCTGGTTATCTTTTCTGGAACTCAGTTTCCAACTTTGAGAAGATTGTCTTGCAACTGTTTATCTGAGCATTGAACTGCCCCACTGTTTTAAGATGACCACCCCAATTTTCCATTCAGGAAATTTTTCAGTATATCATACGTATGTGCCAGCAAATATTGCGTTAAACCATGGTTAAACTTTCTCCTTCTTTTTTTGTTTTATGTTAAAACAATTAAAAACCTAAAAACAACAACCTGCCCACCTCTTACTTCTTCCAGAACCAAATCCACCCTTCTCAAGTTAATAGTGGATAGCTACATACTAGAAAATTTTTGCAGAAACTGTAAAAGCCTTCAGATCATTTATGCTATAAAATCTGAATCCAGAATTTTTTTAAATATTCTATCAAAAATTTTGCAACATATAACAGATTACTCTGTCTACTAACTACTTTATAATACTACAAGGATGATACCACGAGGAGCAAAAGACTATGACTACCCCATGGCCATTACATGATTTTGTGAGATCATGAGATCAAGAACCAATCCAGAATTTGATTCTCCTAGAAAAAACTTACCATGACTGAATCAAAGAAATAAAAAACAGAAATTACCTCTTGCATCCTTGATTCTTATTTTTGACCTCTTTCTTGCTTGATGTAAATGAAACTAAATTGAGGGGGAAAATAAAATGTTGAGTATTTTGCATTGCGATAAAACTTTCCAATTCATATTTATTTCATATTATTTAAAATATTTTGTGAGAGTTCAATACTTTTCAGTGCAATATGTAGCAAACATTTAAAGTATATAGTAAAAATTGTAAAACAAGCAAATTGCAATGTGGCCCATACCTCATCCTCTTGCTTCTCCCATTCTTCAAATTGTGCTGCCTCCTTCTCTCTTTGCATTAAAGTCTGCGAAAAATAAGAAATTTCACAATTTCAAAGTCCTACAAAATTAATCCTTTATTAATTTTAAAAGTGAACAAGTCAACTAGATAGAATTACAAATACAACAGCACAATGAAGAAATATGGAAATATGAAAAAAATAGTAAATAATTACCATGTCTTCATCTTTGGCAGCTTTCTCTCTTTCTCTCTCCTGAAGGAAATAAAAAACGAAAGTCAGTGAAGGATAAAGCAACAAGAATTAGTCCCTGGTGATGTGATATTTGGTCAGAAGAAATCATCCAAAGCTAAAGATGAAAACTATGTACAATCAACAAGAGTATGCAGTTTATGAAAATATAGTAATAAGAGTGACGCAAAGACAGACTACATTCTTTGTTGTTACTCGGAGTTTCACGCTATACAGCGATCATCAGCGTGAAACTCTGAGTAACAACAAAGAATGTAGTCTATCTTTGCGTCACTCTTATTATAATGGCATTGAGCACTTTTTTAACCAGTAAAGACACATAAACCTGTGAAAATATAGTACTATATATATCCCTCATGAAAATCTTTACAAAATGTCAGAAAATTTTGTATCTACCATTCTTCTTTGCTTTACTTTTTGAAGTTCAACCTAAAGAAGAGTGGAAATTATTATTAATAGGAACCGGAATATATAATATAAATAAATAAAAATATATACTGTAGGAAAGTCATTTAAAAATTTCAATATATTTACATACAGTTTAAATTTTTCTTTTGAGTATCCAGCAAACTATTTACAACACATTGGACTAGGTACAAATTGAAATTTAGAATTTGTAATTTTCATTATATTTTTTAATGGTTCCATAAATTATTCTTAACCCTGAGGTCGCATAAATCTACTAGAAAGGTTGAAAAAGATTCTGGTTGGAAGGAAAATAGAAATATGATGATGGTTAATTAAATGTTTACCCTCATTTCATCTTGCTTCTGCCTCTGAAATCTTTGTTGCTCTTCTTTGTCATTTCTTCCAGCAACTTCATTTTTCTGCAAAACAACAGAGCATAAGTTTAACAATTCAATTAGAGAGACAGATTTTGTTTCCAACATAACTGAATTTCATAAAAGCTGATTAAAATAATTTTTTTTTCATTTTTGGACGAAACAATAGAATACGTCTAGAAAAAGAATATTTNAACCAGTAAAGACACATAAACCTGTGAAAATATAGTACTATATATATCTCTCATGAAAATCTTTACAAAATGTCAGAAAATTTTGTATCTACCATTCTTCTTTGCTTTACTTTTTGAAGTTCAACCTAAAGAAGAGTGGAAATTATTATTAATAGGAACCGGAATATATAATATAAATAAATAAAAATCCTGTAGGAAAGTCATTTAAAAATTTAAATATATTTACATACAGTTTAAATTTTTCTTTTGAGTATCCAGCAAACTATTTACAACACATTGGACTAGGTACAAATTGAAATTTAGAATTTTTAATTTTCATTATATTTTTTAATGGTTCCATAAATTATTCTTAACCCTGAGGTCACATAAATCTACTAGAAAGGTTTAAAAAGATTCTGGTTGGAAGGAAAATAGAAATATGATGATGGTTAATTAAATGTTTACCCTCATTTCATCTTGCTTCTGCCTCTGAAATCTTTGTTGCTCTTCTTTGTCATTTCTTCCAGCAACTTCATTTTTCTGCAAAATAACAGAGCATAAGTTTAACAATTCAATTAGAGAGACATATTTTGTTTCCAACATAACTGAATTTCATAAAAGCTGATTAAAATAATTTTTTTTTCATTTTTGGACGAAACAATAGAATACGTCTAGAAAAAGAATATTTAGTTACCAAAAATATGTTTTTGTTGGATAATGCAAATTATCTTTTAACTACCATTATGCTGTCTTGAAATGAATTCTAAGTGAATTTAAAATGACGAATTTAAAATGCCTCAACTAAATTGTAGAAAAATCTGGCATACCTTGTGCCAAGAAAAAGTTTCCCTCAAATTGTGATCTCCAAATGGATTGTTAGTATTTGTATATCCCTGGAATAAAACAAAAATGAGATAATTTGAAAAAAGTTCACTGTCAACATGTCAGTAGTGGCAAACTCTGCTTCTGTTGCTTAATTTTTGGCCAAACATTTTTGGCGTAATTTCTGTGCCCCATTTATTTATGAGCAGAAGAAATGCATGTCAGTTAAAGGGAGCATTTCATGCATGACAAGGTGTGCAACAATAATTCATTTCATTATATCAGTTGTTTGAAAATCAAATTTCTGTTTTATCTGGGTCATCCTTGCAATATTAGTAAGGATAAAGGTAAACTAATGTCTTCTTCTAAAGATGAATGCATTATCAATGTAGTAAGCCTTTCATAGAAAGTCGCTTTATAGCTGTATACATCAGAAAAAAATTAATTACCAGATCGTCTTCATCCCAACCCATGTCAGATTTTCTTTTTCTATCCTTTGCCTCTTTTTTAGCTAGCCTTCTAGCTCTTTTTTCTTCTGGAGTTTCAACAGCCTTCATCCACTCCTTCATTTTTCTGTAAAATTAATAATTAAAAGATATTTCATTTCTGCAGATCTTCAGAATCTGCAGATCTAAAAATGGATGAAAACTGTTTTTAATATTTCATTTTCAAAATAAAAAATTCTGATACAAGTTCATAACATTGCAAGCTTTACGCCACACAAATTGTTTAAAACGATAGATATAGGCCTATTGTTCTACCATTGTTTTCAAACATTTGTTCCAGACATCTCTGGCGTAACATGCATGTTTTTTTAGTATGGATTCTGCTGCCTATGCCTGTATGCTACAGACTTAACAGAGTACGGTATAGAATGCCGGTTTTTGTGATTGATGGATTACTGGAGGAATGGTGGGCCTAAAAATTTTAAATGTCATAGACATAGTTCTCTGTAACACGGTGCCTACAAATTCTCATATTTATTTGCTAATAAGTCCAAATCATGATAATTCCAAATCATGCTCACCTTTCATCTGCTTTATATCTCTCTTTTCTATCAGAAATCTTTGACTTCGGTGAATCTGTTGGGGAACTTGATCGTGACCGTTTTTTCTTTCGATCTCGCTTTTCATCGTGTGAACGTTGGGGTGATCGAGATCTTGAACGATGCTTGTGTTTCTTACTTTTCTTTTCTTTCTCCATTTTAATTTAGTGATCAAATGATCTCAGCAGCCAGGGAAAAAATGCAATCAGTTCATTCACACACAGCTACTTCACGTTTCTGCCGCCATTACTTTACTTTCTTGGAACGATTTATGCACGATTAACTACAATGTCATCGCTCAATGGTAGGTCGTTTTTAGGGAAATTAAAATTTGGCTTCTTTTCAAAAACTGGAGAATTTTTTGCTTAAATTTTCGTCCTACTTATTTTGAGTAGTTTTTTTATTCGAAAACATGAACTTTTGCTGCAAGAAAAATCTCACTTGAGGAAGGAAACATTTATTTAATTTTTGTGATTGGACGCCCTGTGAAACCAAATTACAGATTCTAAGACATGACATTGTGTAATGTAAATTTATTACATTTGAAAACGAGGCAGATGCATAATTCCTTCCAGAACAAGATGAAAACATGGCTGCCTTGAGGTGTGCAAAAACCAAGTGTCGAGGTTAGTATCGATCGGTAAATTCGGTTTCCCGCCAATACGTAAAACCATTCTCATATGCAAAGGGTTGAATTCAGGTGCAGTTACAAGACAGTGTATTCTAAAATGAGCCGAATTGCAATGTTGTGCAGCAGTACAGTACAACAGTTAAGTTTGTTTTCTCACTTTTTGGGATCTCAAATTTGATAAATGATGAATTCTCTATTTCTTCTTTAGATTTATTAGCCCAATGGATAAAATCAAGTCAGAGTTCATTAAACAAAAAGGTAAATCTAAATTTGGCTTTCTATTATGATTCAAAATCAATCAATCATGCCACCCAGTCTGCTGCAGAGTGTGGCAACTGCACACACAAGTTCAACAAGATTCTTTACAAACATTTTATGTGCACACCGACTTTGAACGAGATCTTTTGTTCACTACTTTGAAAACAAAGGAATCAAAGACCTTGCACACAAGCACGCCACTGCTTCGCTGGTCTGCAGGTATGAGATCTCGTTGAGAACTGCCATACTCTGCAGACTATGCCATCCACATGGCAGAAATTATTATTTTGCACTGATGTCACTTCGCTTGCAGTATTCCACGTCTTATCTGATAGGTTTTGTATGAGTTACAACACCAAAGATATTGTTCAAACTTTTGAAAAACTGATCAAAAATAGTTCAGTTCTCGACCACTCCTTATCAGTCAAAATTTTTAGATCAGGAACTTGAAACTATCATAATCATGGTCTTAACATCTCATTTTCATCAACGTGAAAAACAAAAGTTTTCCCCTTTGCAACGACTGCTGTCAAGAGCTTATACAATGTGAAAATTGCAAACTTTGAGACAGAAAGAAGATTTTTTTCAGTTTTGCAAGCAAAGTTTTATCCCATTAAATTCAATAGATGATTGATTTTTAATTTTGTACGCTTAAAAATTTAAAGGAATGGAAATCTATTTCTTTGGTTAGACCAGAGGTAGAAATTATAGCCGTCTTGGAAAACTGAGTTTTCTTTTTCTCATAATTTTTCATCCAATTTAACATTGCTCTGTCTTTCCACCAGCCATGTGTGAGATTAAAATCATCCGTAGCAGAAAAGAGAAAAACTCTACAGTCACTTGGCATCTATTGTCCTTTTGAACCAGTAAGTTAATTTTTATTGTTGTCTTAATTTGGTTGGTTTGTTTCTTATTTCTAAATTACACTACAGTTCATACAAATATCAATGTTAAAATAGTCACAGCATTGAGGTAAAACTAAACAAAGAAGAAACTATTAAACAGATGATGTATATGCAGATTAAGAATAGAAGATATATATAGACAGATAATTAAATGAAATAACGTATCTTAGGCAGATCTTTGGAGCAGATTCTGAAATATCAGACAATAAATATGAATTTGTAATATTTGTAATTGTGGAACAAGTGAAATTGTTCTGGCTCATGGTGGATTTTCAGTGCAAACAATCAAGGTCAAAGATTTTTTATTAATCTGCCACAATTTCAAAGTGAATTTTAACTTTCAAGATTTAATAGAAATGAAAATAGAAAATTTATAGAAATATTGTAAATTTGATGTTATTATATGGGTGGATTAAATTTTTTTTTAATGCATGCAAAATTTCTGGTGTGTGGACATATGAATGCTGAGACAATCTTCATAAAATAAATTAAAAATTTATTTCCATCAACAGCTCGACCAAGAAGAGAGTGATGTTTCAAAAATTTACCGAATCTCTGTCAAAGAAATGAAGGCAATATTTACACACGGATTTCCAACAAGGAAAGGTGAAAGGGTAAGTTATATACACTTTTTATCCCAAGGCAACACCCGTTTTACCCTTAGGAAACACCCATTTTAAATACACTATTAATGCCCTCCAGTTTTAAGAGCTAGCTACCTATGTCCTCCTTCAACACTTTCTTCGTGGATTTAGTCGAATTGGAAAACCAATCTTGGAGAGTTTTGATTTAAAAAATTCAAAGTTTGCATTTGAAAAATTGAGCCATCAAAAATTACTTTCTTTTTCAGCAAATTGATTTTACTGATTGCCATATGGTCATCCGAAAACCAACATGGAACATTCTACAATCAATCAAGGACTTGAGAGAGGGTGATAAACCACCAAGATTTGTTATCTGTATCCTTCTCAACTTTCAGAAAATACTCTCTTTAAAGTATCTTAATTGCTCCTGTATCAAAATATGGATCCTCTATGTCTGTGAAAAAAACCTGTTCATCTGGCAGAAACTTTTTTTCCCATTTCATCCTCATGAAAATTTTCAGGTATTTTAGCAGAAGTGTGTGAACATGTCATTGTCAAACTTGCTGACTTGTATGTGTCAAACTTAAGTAAAAAAATTCTGCTTCAACAAAAATGCTTGAAGTTTGCAATCTAAACTTCAAATATTTTTTGAATTCTGAAAATCTAATTACTGTAATTCAATTCATCATGATTGTAACATAACATGTGGGATTATTTATCAAATTTATTCATGATAAATTCCATGTATACATATCATCAAAAATATTTCTGGAGCATTCTTCGAACTCTAGAATGTTTGGTATTTAAAGAACACTAGAGAGCATTAGCATGATACAAGATTCATATTCATGTGATGAAACGTCTGAGCTCCTAATTGACCTGTCAGGTATTCTACACAGATCTAGATCGAGTGATATTTTTATCCATTTTATGCGAAAGGTTCAATTGAGTGGCGTTATTCTATCACTGCTGTGCACATTTGGAAATTCTACAAAATATATCAAACTATCTTTAAATTCATAAAAGGTCTATTAGTTAGCCCTTTCAGTTCTGCTTTAATTTGTCAACAAAATGTTTTTTCTTGGAGATTCAACAACAAAAGTGGTAGAATTGTATGAAGTGAACTTTGTAATTAGCCACAATTAATTTCCTTGATATTGACGTAAGATGGTGATGATGGCACTGGCAAAAGTATTGCTTTATCCCACATGATTCATCTTTGTGCAAATCTTAATTGGCTGATTTTACATCTTCCTTCAGGTTAGTATGAATATTACAGTGAGTATCTTTTATTTTCATAGTACTGTACTATTTCTGTTTGATTCAACAAACGTTTCAGTGTTAGAAGGATCAGCAAAATTTAGTTGCTACTGATCTGTGAACGTTTCTTTGACTGACTTAAATCTATGACTGAATTACTTGTAGCACGAATAAACTCTATTTTATTCCTACTGATGTACTGTTAGTTTACAAGATCATAGGCAATAAAACATTTATTTAACCCATAAATTTCAGCTTGTACATAAACATCTTGGGTCAAATGCACTTTGGCAGACACAGCTTCCAAGGAAAAACAGAGGTTGATTGGATTATCTTGTAAGAACTGATTACTGATTGGCTTTCTAAACAATAGTGATAGAAAGCCTATCATCTGATTGGATATTGCAAAATTCGAACGTGATTCAACTGATTCGCACCTACGGGAGAACGTCAAAATGACCCAAACATGGCCTAAAACTGCAGCAGGAACCGGCGATCGATATATTCTTTCGCTTTAAAATTTTTGGGGGCTGCTGCCCCAAAACCCCCGCTGGATCAGTAAGTATACTTCAATCTAAGTACTGATGCGTTTTCCACTCGAAAATCGGTACAAAATTCAAACACGGGGAAATGTTAAAAGTGTGTCCGCTAAAGTGCAAACTAGCTAATTTAAACTATAGAAAGCTTGATAAAAATAGTTCAAAATTCTTTTGCGCTTTACTTCTCAACAAATCGAATGTGCGGATAATATGGGACTGTTTCTATTTCTTTGCCTTCCTGTTTATTCATAAATCATTTCGTCATCATTTTTCAGTGCATGACCTCACGCAAAGCAGATGGGACACAGAACCATCCACATGGAAACAAGGGAGGCATGATCAACCTCAAGAAAGCGCTCGCTGGCTAAAATCTTTCAGGACTGTAAATCAAAAGTTTCTTGAACAAGTAAGTCGATTAAATGTGAGAACTTAAACTTAACGAGTTCGTAGCTGCTTGGAAGACAAGTTTTTGTCTTCCGTACAAAGAAAAGGTTTTTTAAAATCTTTCGTTTCAAAATTGTGAGCGATTGTCTAGGAAAAGTTCTTTCCAAAGACATTCAAAAACTGTATGGACATCCATCAAATTCTACCAGTCTTTCTTTCTTCCTGACAGTAACAGCAATGAAAAAATGATTTTTTATCGGCTTAGAAGAATGAAATAAGGAGTACGAAAATTGTAATCCTCTAGTGACGACCTTTTTGTCAGTCAGTTATTTGTGCATTTGATTTATTCACAAGGAAAACTGCCTTGAGTTTTCATGAATTAGAAGCATTTTCTCGTCTCCAACATTTCTTTCTTCGGAAACCTTGATAATCGCGAGTAGGAATAATCAATACTTTTACCTTTCAGATAAAGACAACCAAAGACTATAAATGGGGAAGACAAGAATTAATATCAGAGGGAAGTTTGATTGGAAGGGTTGTCGAATTGGTAAGTAGTTCTATATTTTTGTTAGATCTATGAAAGTTTTTGTACCCAGGAAGAATTAAATGACAAAAAATTTGAAACGAGTTTTATACAGATATTACATTAAAAACTTTTAGAAAATCTTGGCTTGGTTTTTCTATTAATATGTTTTTGATAATTGATCTTCAATTTTTACTCCTCCCAGGGAATGTCAAGGACAACTTTTGCTACAGACGCTGTTGGAATTATTCTCAGAGAAATTCAACAGGCGAAAAAGTGAGTTGAGCAATACCTGCAATATACGTCTGCTGTAATTTAAAATCCGTCGTCTCACTTGAGCTTCAATGAAATTTTGGATACGTTGCAGATATAAAAACTCGCGTGTAATTTTGGAAAATATAATTTTCTTTGATTTGCCCAAAAAACAGTCAACAATGCTCTTTGACACGAGAACGTCTTCGGTACTTAGTCAAAGACGTTCTTCCATATGATATGTGTTCTTTTTGTTAGAGAGCCAACAGAGCGTTCTTCCACCAATTCTACAAAATTCTTCATCTGAAGTTGAAAACACATCATATAGTTACACTTATTTTCCAAAAATTATTTACGGTGCCTAAGAAGTAACAGAGCTTAAATTCTTGTAATCAGTTGGGTGATTTATGCAATACGTCTTTCACACAAGGGATAAATTTCTGATTTACCTGGAATAGGATCATGTTTCCGTTGCTCACAATCGAGAGTTTCTTCTTAACAGATGTAATTGCTTTTTTTTAAATTCCGATTCATTAATTTATGTTTTTCTCCTCAAAGCCTAAACGTCCTGTATGCTGTGGATGAGTTTAATGGTCTCTTTACGACATCTTCAATGCGCAATAAAGAAAGCGAATACGTGAGTGATTTCATCTTGTTATGACTTCAGTTTCAATTTTGTCGATAGCATTTGGGGTTTTAAAGTCGATGCTTTGAAAGAAATGGTTATAAATGGTCTTCTTGTCGTAGATGAGATTCCGCTTAAAAATGTGAATAATAACTCAGAGTTACATCTTTCTTCGTAGGAGGTACTTTTTCTAACTCAGTAACAACTCTTCCTGAAGAGAAAGCTGAGGAAAATTTTTGTAATGATTTTATTATGATTTTATGCCCAAGTTGAATTTGCAGAGGGGCAGCTCACTTCTCAAAATAGTGTACGTGATTTTTGTGATTTTAAAATCACGTGATTTTTTTCTGTGATTTTGTTGTGATTTTGTAATTTTGTGATTTTGTGTGTGATTTTTTGTGATTTTTTGTGATTTTTTTGTGATTCTGTGATATTTTTGTGATTTTGTGATTTTTTTGTGAGTTTTTGTGTGATTTTTGTGTGATTTCAATGAATGTGTACGAAAAAAAAATCAATGATTTGCCCCTCGGAATTTGCAGTCATTATCAAATGGTTTTGTTTAATGACATGTTTCTTCTCCTTTATAGATTCATCCGCAAGATTTTTCACTTATACGTCATTTTACTCGCATTCTGGAGCCCGAAAGATCTTTGGTAAGGCCAATTAACGTTCTTGATCAAACAGGCCTAAAATTGCGAGGGAGTCATGGGCCCATAATAAGTAGGTTAGAATGTGGAACATATACAAGACTTTTTTTCAAAGTTCAGTATTTTTAAGAATTCTCTGATTTAGAATCTGCAACAAATCTTATGATTTTCTTCCTGTTACATTGTTTAAGTGATCAGGTCAACCTTAATGAAAATCTTGAATCTGTTTACATTTGAGGCATACCTTTAATTTTGGAGAAAATAACCAAACTACGATGTCAAATTGTCACAGAGGAGGTTTTAGTGTCTTTTTAAAGAAGAAGGTTTTGTGAAACTCTATTTTTCACTTTTATTTCCAGTCACAAGGATGTTACGCAATGGCTTTATCAAGAAATAGAAACTTCAGACATTTCGTCCATTCCTTAGAAATCACAGATCAGCTTGGAAAGGAGGTTAGTTTTTATAGTTTTGAAGAAATTTTATTAGAATGCACTTTCTGCACTACAGATCTTCTCGTAAATTCGTCAATCATGAGGGATAGAATAGCCCCCCTTCCCTTTCCTCCATTCATCATTTGACAGTAATCTAATTAATAGAAAGAAAACCCCTTTCATGCTTGAAAGCCTTAAAAACCACACAACTAAATTTTAGCCCCTTAATTCTAGTTAAAAAGCTGAATTTAATGCTTCGAACTAAATTTATTTCGTTTGAAGATATTTTCAATTGGGTATTTATTAATATTGGGTCGAAAAAATTAGTGCTGAAAAGTAACGATTTTCGTGACAAGCTTAGAACATGCCTGAACCCAACGAATTGACCCATTATTGATCAACTTACAATCTTTAAAGTACCATCGAGTTTATATTTATCACAATCGATAAAGTTCATTTCCAAAGCGGACCGGTTCTTTGAAGTCTCAAGTCTTGGGTATGAGATCACGCCCTTCTATAAGTGTCATTGCACAGAATATGCCAACTCTTGGTCTCGTTCGCTTTGAGTACATGTTTCCATTAAACATGTGTGGATTTTGTTTCAAAAATCCACAGAAATTTTTATCAGGGCTTGGCTCATAATTTCATTGCTAACAGAGACTCTAAATCAGGTTATAATTTGAGGTTGCCAAATTTAATCAAGCGGCCGGCCTATATTTTGATAAAACTGGCTTCAGACATCTATAATACTAGGGAACGGTATGAAAACTTTAAGTAACAAAATCAAAGTAAGGTTTTATTCTATACGGCAAAGCTTTTACCACCAAATTTGTTACGCCTTGCAAGCGTGTTACTTGAATATCGTCGCGTTTAGTATCAAAGATCGGTATAAGGCTACAGTTACATTGCATAATGAAATTAAGCTATTTGTAAATTGTACAATCATGAAAATAAGCTATTTTTAAAAAGTCCAAATATCACTTGTGAGTTCTACACTGAGATGAAAATTCTGTCGTTTGTAAATTCCATCTATTATCGCCAGAATGTATCTTATTTTATCGAAATATTTTGCTCAGTTATTTACAAGCTGACTTTGAAACCCAGGCAGGATAAAGACGTGTTTCTGGTCCTCAAAAATCAAATACATTGAGGTTTTCCTTGCCTGGTATAGCACTTATGAATTCTACACTGAGATGTTAAGTACTGTCGTTAAACTATTGAGCTCCTGCAGTGCGTTTATCTACTGCTTACCTGAGAATGATAGAACGTTCTCAAATTTTCCCATTCCACACAACCAGGTTTATTGAAGGTATTTATCAAAAATGTCTCGAATTTAAATTTATTAACTTGTTAAATTTATCGACCATTTCTGTTTCTAAATTTATCCAATTTCCAGGAGGGCTGGGGAACATATTTTGAGGTTGAACTTATATTGGAATGGTTATGTATGCTCTTTATTGGTTTTCCATCTAGTTTAAATTTATGATTAAGTGTCTGAGAGCTGATGTAGCGTTAGGTTTCAAATTTCAAAACCATGAAGGCTGCAAGCCTTCCTGGTACTCTCTAACCCGTTCATGTCCGATGTGACAGCCGTTTAATGGTAAAATCTGGTAAGAAAAGTAATTTTCTTGAAGAAAATAAGGCAAGACAGGTTGTCTGAAAGATAGGAGCCAAGAATACATACTTAGAAGTGTAACAACGTTCTGAAATTGAGCTTAACAAGAAGGACTCACCAGCAAGGATTTTCCTGATAAACATTACATTATTCAAAAATAAGAGTCACTTTTGGAATGGGCAAACCTGCTACCGATCAACGGGGTCTTAAGCTAGCGAAATTTGTCGAAATTTGGGATACCAAGAAGAGATTGTAGCTTCCATACCGCTTGTTGGAGCTGTTAGAATGAGATTCGAGTTACATGTCAAAATGGCCTGACCAATGACGTCCGTCTAACTGCAACTTGACAAGCCTCGTTTCCTAATTTTCGTAGCCTTTAAAGCAAAGACTTCTTTATTAATTGAGTTTGATTTTCGCGCCTGATCTTTATAATGACAATTTCTAATAAAGTACTTCAGTATTCAGTACAAATCCCACCTTGTGTAATTTGAAAAGAAGACATTTTTGCCCTTTGCATTTAGAGAAAATGTTTGGTCGACATGCTTAACTAAATGGCACCAGCAGATTCCTAACCCTGTGACAAATTTGATTTTGTTATTTTGTCCAAAGACGCAATTTTAAATGTCACATGTGTTCAGATTTTGTAACCTTTCCAATCCTATTGATTTATCTCTCGTTGCCACCTAAACATTAATCCTTAAAATATATGTAATATAATAATAAATATAATATATAATATAATAAATATAAAGGGTGGAACTTGGCAGTCATTCTTTACCAATTAGAACTTCAAGAGTTCCTGTTAAACAAATAAATAACAAATTAAAGGATGACAGACTGATCTTTATAATTAGTAATACTTATCTTCGTTTTAATTCAATAATTATTTTCTTTCTATAATTAAATCAGATAGCAAGCATTGTGTTTTCAGTTCTCTTCAGGAAACTCAACTAATTCGAAAGCAGAGAATGTTTTATTTGATATTATTACATTATCTGTTTTGTATAAATTTGATTATTTTAAAAATGATTGTATCTGAGTTTTCTCTGCAGGGTACGGCTCTACTTGGAGACCACATTCCTGTTCTGATTGAAAATTTCACAGAAGTAGAACTACACAATTATCTTCTGTTACTGCTGCAACTCGGTTTATTCAACAAAGGTAATTTGAACTATGGTAACTTGAAACCCTTTTTGTCCTCCACATTGAGCTCACTGCTAAAATCTTCAAAAAACGAACTTAAGGCTGAAATACATGGTCAGTTCAACCTGATCGGCAGCGAATTGCTTCTTAGAGTCTACTGCTTTTCATTTATCGCATGCACAACCAAATACGCACATTTGCAGTCCTTATCTCTTGTATAAAAGAAGTGACCAAGAAATCACCAATTAAAAATGTCGATAACTGCTATTTCTCAACTAAAACTATTAGTTTCTGTATGTTTCTGAATTCCGACCGTTGGATGTAAACTTGAAACGTGCTTGACTAGCACTTATAGATAAAACGGGGGTAGGAGGACAGTAATTTATCTGTAAAGGAAAAGTAATTAAAGGCTCAGAAAAAACGGACAACTTTTTATCAACCAGAAATGCATGTTTTTTTTTGTATTATTTTTTTGTACTGCTCTTAATGCTCCTTATTTTTTCACGAGTCGTTTCATAGTTGAAACTTATCAAATTTNCCAAGAAGAGATTGTAGCTTCCATACCGCTTGTTGGAGCTGTTAGAATGAGATTCGAGTTACATGTCAAAATGGCCTGACCAATAACGTCCGTCTAACTGCAACTTGACAAGCCTCGTTTCCTAATTTTCGTAGCCTTTAAAACAAAGACTTCTTTATTAATTGAGTTTGATTTTCGCGCCTGATCTTTATAATGAAAATTTCTAATAAAGTACTTCAGTACAAATCCCACCTTGTGTAATTTGAAAGAAGACATTTTTGCCCTTTGCATTTAGAGAAAATGTTTGGTCGATATGCTTAACTAAATGGCACCAGCAGATTCCTAACCCTGTGACAAATTTGATTTTGTTATTTTGTCCAAAAACGCAATTTTACATGTCACATGTGTTCAGATTTTGTAACCTTTCCAATCCTATTGATTTATCTCTCGTTGCCACCTAAACGTTAATCCTTAAAATATATACAAGGGTGGAACTTGGCAGCCATTCTTTACCAATTGGAACTTAAATAATTCCGGTTAAACAAATAAATAGCAAATTAAAAGATGATAGACTGATCTTTCTAATTAGTAATACTTATCTTCATTTTAATTCAATAATTATTTTCTCTCTATAATTAAATCAGATAGGAAGCATTGTGTTTTCAGTTCTCTTCAGGAAACTCAACTAATCCTAAAGCAGAGAATGTTTTATTTGATATTACATTACATTATTACATTATCTGTTTTGTATAAATTTGATTATTTTAAAAATGATTGTATCTGATTTTTCTCTGCAGGGTACGGCTCTACTTGGAGACCACATTCCTGTTCTGATTGAAAATTTCACAGAAGTAGAACTACACAATTATCTTCTGTTACTGCTGCAACTCGGTTTATTCAACAAAGGTAATTTGAACTATGGTAACTTGAAACCCTTTTTGTCCTCCACATTGAGCTCACTGCTAAAATCTTCAAAAAACGAACTTAAGGCTGAAATACATGGTCAGTTCAACCTGAACGGCAGCGAATTGCTTCTTAGAGTCTACTGCTTTTCATTTATCGCATGCACAACTGAATACGCACATTTGCAGTCCTTATCTCTTGTATAAAAGAAGTGACCAAGAAATCGCCAATTAAAAATGTCGATAGCTGCTATTTCTCAACTAAAACTATCAGTTTCTGTATGTTTCTGAATTCCAACCGTCGGAGGTCAACTTGAAACGTGCTTGACTAGCACTTATAGATAAAACGGGGGTAGGAGGACAGTAATTTGTCTGTAAAGGAACAGTAATCAAAGGCTCAGAAAAAACGGACAACTTTTTATCAACCAGAAATGCATGTTTTTTTGTATTATTTTTTTGTACTACTGCTCTTAATGTTCCTTATTTTTTCACGAGTCGTTTCATAGTTGAAACTTTTCAAATTTTATCCCGTATCTTGAAATTTGTCGTCACAATTAAAATGTAATCAAGCTCAAAAATTTGCTCTTTTAGAATCAGAATAAAATCACCAGATTTGTATCTTGACTTTTTAATGTTTTACATAATTCATCATTTCCTTCTTGAAATTCATCGCCAGGTCAATCGGATGGTCCTTCATGTGCCAAACGGATGAAAGCATTTAGTATCGAGGTTCTGCCAGGTCATTCTTAACCAGCATTCAAATGCTTAAAGCCACATTAGAAAGAAAATAGAAAGAGAATAAAATGATCTATCAAAGTATCTTTTCATTCAATTATGACGCATTTTTTAGCTCTAAGCATTGAAAATTTGCTGTCNAAGCTCAAAAATTTGCTCTTTTAGAATCAGAATAAAATCACCAGATTTGTATCTTGACTTTTTAATGTTTTACATAATTCATCACTTCCTTATCGAAATTCATCGCCAGGTCAATCGGATGGTCCTTCATGTGCCAAACGGATGAAAGCATTTAGTATCGAGGTTCTGCCAGGTCATTCTTAACCAGCATTCAAATGATTAAAGCCACATTAGAAAGAAAGTAGAAAGAGAATGAAATGATCTATCAAAGTATCTTTCATTCAATTATGACGCATTTTGTTGCTCTAAGCATTGAAAATTTGCTGTCTACCCACAGTTCTTAATATAGCTTTGTAGCTCATTTGAAGGCAGAGCCATAGGGGTTTCCCTCTTCGTCACTACACAATCCAAATGGTCCATATGACGTTACATTTTTTGGCACGGACTCCTTAAGGCTTAAGGCCATAATTTGGTTAAAGCTATATTTGGTTGCTGAATTATGAAGTGCAAATTTATTTAATCAAAATTACCGATTTTGTGAAACCTTTTTCTAGCTTTTCTTTGATTTGGCAGGCATTTCAGATCCTATTTCAAGAATTCCTGGAAACAATTTTCAAAAAGACTTGCCCGTAACTTCACAACAGTATAAACGATTTTGAAGGTAGCAAGTTTTCGATCAGAGCCATACAAAATTGCCCCTTGACAACTTATGCTAGGCTATGCAACACTGTGCTAGACCGGGCAAACCAGAAACAACCTTTGCCAGCCAATGAGAAATGACCTACCAATGCTGTGTAAACGAAAGAGATTTCTCACTCGACTCTTCAAATTACCGTTGCCGCTATTTTGTAACCTTTCTAAAATTAGCCTATTGTATTTGATGATCTTGGCACATGCATGGACACTGTGTAGCTAAAGAAATAATGACGTGTGTTGACGTTTTCTTTGTCTTTTTTATAAGTTACTCCAGCTAACACCGTTCAATCATCCACTTTAAGTTGAAATCTAGGGTTTTCTCTGCACACATTTCTGAATTATTCTAACCTCCTCTTTAACTCTCCTTGTAACAGATCTTACTGAATCTATGGAGAAAGAAGTTACTTTCCTGACGGACAGAAACCCTGCAGATGTCATGAGGTTAATTAAAGGACATTGACAGCTTTCACTGAAAGGAATGTAATGTATTGTCATATATCTGTCATCCTTGACATTGCTTTTTGCTATTTTTTATGTTTGGTTATTCAAAGATTTCATAGAAGTCGCAACTTCAAATAAGCCAGTGATTTTATTCTATGCGATTCTATGCGATTCTATGCGATTCAAACTGATTCGCTTAATCAGAGTTCAGAAAAAGGCTCAACTTCCTGCAGATAAAGATATGTTTTGTTTTTGATGATAGCAAATGGGTGTGTTTAGGGCATGGCATAAGTTATTCCTTTATTTTAGAAACTTTCTTCACGATCGGTGACCGTGATCGTGAAGTTTTTCTTAGTTTTTGGATTGATTTACGGCTCATGTTTAGATTACAATAAGTCACGTTGACAATCAACCCAACCATCTAATGTAATTCTTGACAGTTAGATCAAGGTGAACCACATGCAAAGTTACAGAAATCACTTTTTCCTGTGACTGATTAAGGATGAAAGTGGCAAAGGCTTCAAATCAAATGTAAGATTTGTGGAGTATGAATTGTCATACAGTTCATGCATTTTTACTCCTCTGGTAGGAGTTGAAAGCTTTTCAGGCGAGCTCTTATTCCTTTTGCCCCAAGGGTTTTATCGACCCTACTGAGAATTATGACAAGAAGAGATTGTCAAGTTGAATGATCTAAGATGATCTCTTCGGCAAAACTTTGCTTATTTAACTATCGGATATTGCAAGGGAAACTGAAGAGGTCAATGCTCTCAAATCGAACAAACCTGTCTGAGCTTCGTAATTTAAACCTTGGCGACCAATCTTTCTGTATTGGTAATGCTTACCAATTGATTTTTCGTTTACAGTAATCCATTTCAAGAAGACTGATGTTTACATTCTGTTTTTGTATTCCGTTTCTACTTCTTTGAGCAACATTCGCTAATGTACTATCACATCCCCCCCCCCCCCCCCTCACTAGCAGCCCATGCAGGCCCTCGTAACTTTGCAGACCCCATATAAACAAGGCTTCATGTGGTCTCTCAGACATCGTTGAGCACCAGGAGGAGAATATTTCCGCGCCCTTAGGAACTCTACTGAAACAAATTATTCGGAGGTCTCGGAGACCACAGAATGGTTTTGTCGGGAAAGTGGATTTGAGCCTCTGAAGAGATACAACAACAAAAGCAACTGGATATTTGTTGCTTCCAACGCTACTGTTTTCAAACAAGCCCAAATGAATACAACAAAAGTCGGCCGAAAACAGAACGATGAAAAGAATGGGTTTTTCTAGAATGTGCATTTGAGCCTGCGGTTTTTGAAGACTGGCATTGAAAAGTCTGACCTTAGTGTCATCCAGGTCAATCGTTTTTAAGAAGATGCCCAAAGAGATTGCATCGTTGCCGTAGCCATGCGAAAAGCATTTAGCATGTAGTTCAGTTAATCAACGCAGTCTGACAACAATTTGGCCTGTTCGCGTGCATTTAACGTAGTGCTAAAATGTGGATTCCATGCATTTTGTTTAAAATCTATTGGTTAAGGATCTTTATCTTTTGAAACTGTTACATGACGAGAAACATTCGAGAAGAAGGAAGTTACACGGTTAACCAAAACAGCAGCCACTATTAAGGCAGGGTTAAGGTGAAAATCGGTTTCAAAACGCACTGTAAATAATCAATCAATATTTTTAAGTTTGCTTGCAGCAAGTAATCATTTGCTAAATAATTTATTCAAGTCCTGGTGACAGCAAATATTCAGATACGATCTGAAATCATAGTCTACGCTGAAATGGAAGAAAAGAGAACACAAACAATGCGCTAATTTGAAACTAACCGATCAGAGAGCCCATTGCATTAGAGTGTTTGCATGATCAACAGCAATAAACGCCAAAAGTAAACAAAATCTTTCTGTTGGCGAATAATGGCGTTTTCGAGTTGAAAAGCTTTCACTTGTAGTTTTACCGAGGGACTTGGATNAAAGCAGCACTTTATTGTGCTCGTTGAACGACATTACACATTTTTTTTTCGATTTAGAAAGAAAACTTTTTGAGAGACGGACTTCGTTTAGCATCCAACAAAGCAAGAATATGTGAACTGCGTCATGAGTTTTCGATTGGAAGTTTTATTTTTGTTTTCCAACCAATACGAAATATTGTAAGTTACTTCAGTAAAGCCGAGTAAAGCAACTCTTATTTTGCAATCCGGCGTTTCAGTCCTTTGAATGATATTAAAAATCACAGCAAAGCAATTTTATTGGTTGTTATTGCATTACTTGTTAAAGCCAATTCGAAACGCATCGACTTGTTTTTCAGATTCACGGGCAAAACACGAGACCAACATGTTTTGACGGTATCCTCGCCATCTCCTTGCCGCACAATTTGCATTTATTTGAGTTAATATCATCAGTCATAATTCAGTAAACATTTCTATAATTTGTCATAAACCTGCGAAGATCAAACATGGATTTAAGTTAAATACAATTCAATGAATTTGTTTGCCAACTTTTTTATGACGCAAGTAGTTGTATAACAAGAGATGCCGTTGTGGTAAGAGGGCCTAAAACCGCTCTAGGCCCCTTCAGCATTACTTGATTGTTATGTAGGATTCACATGCATACAAAGACGGCCCTCCTTTGCAAATCTTTTGATGCTGCACAGCTTAACTTGAAGGTATCGACTGTGAAAGGATGCATTATTCATCAAGACTGATCCTCCCTTACCTCTTATCCAGCTAAGACACAATGGCTCTTATATTGTCAGCCCCTCCTTTTTCTTTTTCTCATTTTCTGTTTCTCTCCCCATTCTTGTCATCATTTTAGAGTTCTGCAGCGTCCGTCTTTAACATGGTTCATAGGTTACCTATAGACTCATTGCATCGTCGAAGTTTCGCTCCTTGATGGACTGATAATCGCTACAACTACGCCAGTTGAAGTGGGGTGCCTTTATCCAATTCAATAAACGAAGTGAAACTGGGACTGAGGTAGTCAGTCTAGGTTACCTACGTGTCTCAGTATTTGGCTTCTATGAGAGCAGTCCTAGTAAAAATGTAATTCAGCGACAGCAACATTTTTAATGAAGATTTATAGAAAGGGACGAGATTTACATTTGTCGCTTGATTGCCTCAAAAGATCCTTTTTGAAGTTCAAGATTTACATGTAGCATCAATTTTCTTCACAGTTAGGAACAGGGATTTTATTTACGAATTCCGTTTTACCATGTTCCCCAAAATTGCTGCCTTCTATCTATTAACCGACATTTAATCTCCCCTTCTTATCAGTCCCAAATTGCAGCACGTTTTGAAGTAGACTTTGTGCAACCTAGTACCCTCCTTTCCAATTATTTACGTAGACATTCATTCTTGATTTAGGCCTTATTGAACTAGGCCCTACCCTCGACGCCATACTAAACAAACAGAATGGTGATATGTGAGCTGTAATGACTTTTAAATCCAAATTTATGTACTTTTCAATCGAATCCTAATGAGCTAACCAGCTCCTGGAAACGTTATGGTCAAGAGTGCAAGGAGAGGAGAGAATCTCTCATCCATGTCTCATTATCACTAAAAGCATATATTGAAATCCTTAGCTATCTTGTTGCGTATTGCTAGCAGTTTTCATGTCCTGGAACATTGAAAGCACTCATTCCTTCCTCTCGACTGCAGCAACAACAACAACAACAACAACAACAACAACAACATTGATTTAGAATTGAAGAAGTGAAATGTAACTGGAAGTACAAATCGTATTTTGAACTGGAACTATATCGTAGAGTGCAGGTTGGTCATTTTTTAGGAGATGATGACAAAATGTTGGAACCACTCCCCCTTTCTTGCCAACTATATGTTCTTGGTAAAATGCAGTGTAGTTAAAGACTCAAGCCGAGTATTTTCTTGTCCAGATTGCAGAATCGGATGATTTAATCTAGTGCGAAAAATTTAGCAATTGATTACTGATATGATTTCTGATTTCTGTTAATGTATCTCAGTTAAACGTACTTTCAAATATCTTTCAGTAATGTAACAGTTTGCAGTAATGCAAGGTAACAGAGGAGATAATGGCTTTGAAGGAAGCTCACTCCAAAAACTAGAGAGAAGCTGTTGGCTTCATGTCTTTGCATACTGATCACTGAATTGGGTGTTGCTGATATGTTCCAGATGGTTCCCTAAAGACCCTCGTATCCTTTTTTTTTCTATTCATAATAAATTAAAACTAACTAATATAAATATACAAATACCGTACTGTTCTTGGCGTAGGAAGACACAAGGTCATCTGGCCTCCACCGAGAACGGTACTTACAATTTTACAAATCAAACTTCCAAGCAAAAAGAAACAAAAAAAGAGACAACATACAAACGGTTTAAGAAAAGAAGGGGACTGGCAGTTCCACACCAAACCATGCAGTGGGTCTAACCCTTATATATCATGGTTTTTCATCAGTTTAGCACCATCAAACATTGTATCCTTTCTTCTAATGCAGTGGCTATGGTTGAAGTTATGCTTCTGTAAAGCAAACAGCCACCATAGGAAATATTCTATTTAACTCAAAAACATTTTCTCACGGAAAAGATGGCGTAGATCTGACATAAGCAAATGTGAAATATGCCTACGTATTTATCTTTGCTTCTCCCAAAGGGTATTTAACTGGGTATTAGGAAATGCATTCTCTACAATCGTAAGAAATTTGTAGCCATTGAAAGTTAGGAAAAACTTTCATCTCATGGATTTCGATATTTTCAGAAGGATTTTGAAGGTATTCATTATGTAAATCTCCCTTCAGGCTCGGAAATATCCCCTTTCGTTTGCTCTACTCTATTGATGTGTTCAGTCAATATTTTGCAGAAGAATGTTACAGCTCAACCATGTGGTGCTAGACCCACTCTCCTTCGCAGAGGCTGTATTACCGGAGGACGGATGAAATGATCAGCGCCGAAAGCGCATCGAGCGCGCAGCGCGAGGAAGGAGAGGAAAGGGAGGCCATCGTGCTGCGCGCTCTTTGCTCCTTCGGAGCTTCACGTTCTGCTCGTTTGCAAACAACAGCCTCTGCGACGGAGAGTGTGCTAGACCTGTGCCGCACAGGCTAATGTTTTCTAGCAAATTGGCCGCTTCTACTGTTCTGTAACGTCGATTATGTGAAATTAAGCAGATTGCCTCGCCGGAAACTCTATTTCAATTTGTTTGAAAGTTAACGTGGATACACTACTGATGTAAGCTTGTCACTAAAAAGAATGGAAGCGAAACAATCCTTGACTTTACAATCACACGTAATTTCCAGGTACCATATCCATAATTCATCCCCAGTTTGAGCCATTAAGCACTGAGCGAGCGAAATTTTTCTACATTTTGTAGAAATTTGTAGAATCAGGGATTCGCTCTACCTTCGAAAAGTCGTCAGCTTTTTACAAAATGTAGAAAAATGTCGCTCGTTCCAGGCTCTTTGTATATTAGCTAAAAGATCTACGAATCATGCTATACTTCATGTCGGATGAACATTTGCAGAGTATTTTTTATCCTCCCCAACAAAATTTAGAAAAAATTCTAAGTTCATTCATCAATAGATTAAAGAAAGAATCTTTAAAATTGGTTTGTTAAATCGACGTTTACAATGTTCCGAAAGCTGTAACTTTTTACTGAACCGACTGGTACGAAAGGGCCCCTCTGCGATAAGACCTTCTACGAGAATGTACCTATGCGAAGGAAAACGGAAAAGTATAGACACTTGAGTTTGAAATAAGAGAGAACAGTAACCGATGCAGACAGTAGAAAGGGTACGTACAAGAAATAGATTTGAAGATATGCGGTTGAAGCAATTCTCGGACAGTAAGCATCTATGGGAAAAATAAGACCTCTGCGAAGGAAAACGGCAAAGAAATGCGTAAACCGTTGGCTAATTACAGAAACAATGACAGAAACAGTAACGAATGCAGACAGCAGACAGAGTACAAAACTAGATTTAAAGATAGGAGGTTTTACATATTGCATAAAGGAAGATAAGAATATTAAATCTATGATTAGCTTTTATTTGAACAATTACTCGTTCTTTTTCGCTTTTATTTGGAATGTCGGCATTCTTTTTTAAAGTTTCCAATTTATCAACCTTGTCGCCTATTTGTGTTCCAGCTGTGTTGTAAACCCGTTCTTAATCCATTTTACATTTCAGCTCAGAAATGTGATGGCAGCTTTTTCACTCAATTTGCACGCACAAGCCGCAAATTCAAGAGCTATTCAACGAGGAGAAGCAAGAAATTCACAAGTCAACGGTTTATCATTGAAATCAGATGATCTCCTTGGAAACTGAACTGTGATTGGTTAACTGTTTTTGG
This sequence comes from Aurelia aurita, assembly GCA_004194415.1. Taxonomy (NCBI): domain Eukaryota; kingdom Metazoa; phylum Cnidaria; class Scyphozoa; order Semaeostomeae; family Ulmaridae; genus Aurelia; species Aurelia aurita. Next base: position 1,079,929 of record REGM01000012.1, on the reverse strand, counting down.
TGAGTGAAAATAACACTGAACCTGCTCGAAGTTGTATAATGCTTAGGCCACTTCAATCTTAATAATAATAATCTCGCTCCTGATTATCTTTCACACTTGTTTATCAGAAACTCTGAACGCAATATCATCAGTCTAAGAAATGCCGATACTGACTTGCTAGTACCATTCATGAAAACTAGCAATGGGCAGAAAGCGTTTTCTTTTAGTGGAGCGAAGATCTGGAATCAACTTAGCCGCGAGGCCAAGCAAGCTCCCTCTTTATCTTCTTTTAAGAACAAGATAAAGGACTATCGTAATTAGTTTTTGATTGTATATATTCTGATTGTAATTAGTTTCTTTTTACCATTATTATGTATTACTTGTAGATTTTTAATTTGTAAAGTTTTTGGCACGGCCCCCTGAAAATCAGTTATACTGACGGGGCTACCGTGGATAAATAATTTTAAAATAAAAATAAAAAATAAAATTAACCCTTTCCTGCGTCACACTTGAAAACCAAGCTGCTGGTAGCACAGGGCTGCGGTTACGAGTAGGGTGTTCTCTCGGAATTGTATTATTTACGGTGTTTTGTTTTGATGGAAGGCGTTAGATAAGGCTGACTGGAGCTGAATAAAAGCTATCGCGATCTTTCTTTTTTATTGGTTCAAAACTAAAAAGACATAAGACAAGTGAGAGACAACTAAAAGCACACTGTCACACATCAGATTGAGACATACAGGGCAAGGATCGAAAGTTGTAATAATTACTGCAACTGACACAAAACTGCTTCAGCTATTCTCGACGCCTATTGCCCAAGAACTGACAAACATCTGCGACAATGCAGTTTTACATTTCTTTACATTGTCTCGTATTTCTGGAGCAATATTAAACGATGATTCTGCAGGGAACAACGGAAGCATATGCATAAATATTGCTTTTAGAATGGCAGTGTATATTTACGATACACTATTATCATAAGAGGTGCCTTTTATTTTGACTAGGAAGGTTATCTTCTTCCAATTGACATATCACATGACTTGTTTATTGTCCTATTCCACCAATCAGCTCTGTAACAGCGCGTTTTTGACACAAAAGGTGACCATAAAAGGTAGTCGCTCTTGTCTGTCCTTTGTTTTGATGACGAAAGCCATATTCTTCCAATTGAAAAATCACATGACTTGCTCAATAACAAATGACTCATACTGCTGCATTGGTCTCATTGATATACGGTGATACATGCAGAAGCTATCGCTATCGCCTATCGCCTATGTTTTCCCAGTTATTAATCTTTTGATTGAAAAGCAAACTTTTGGGTAATTTTCAAAAAAATATGATGAAGAAACCTATGAAAGCATTTCAGAGCTTCCCTGAAACAATTGCAGGCAAAAATTGAGGTAGGACTTTGCAGTAAAACCTACAAAATATTTGCACTGGTCAAACGCAATCACAAGACGCATCGCAAAAGAAGAATCAGTGATGAAACTCAAATGATTTACAGAATGAATTTAAGGCATTCACAATGGGTGTAAGATTGTTTCTCGTAATTTTTCTACTGTACTTTATTCCAATGGTTACTTTACAAAAAATTCAATTTTATCATATTATGGACACAGGAGGCAGTCGAAGAATGATCTCCCCTTCTCTTCCATATCTACTTTCCTACATTTTTCTGGTCCACATTAACCCATGTGACTCTTTCGTCCCGGTTTTAAGGACGCTCTATGTTTCCAAGTTTGTACGTAATATCATATGGTCTAATTTATATTTCTTATCTCACTTGCAACCTCCTTGAACCGCAGCTGGGCAGCTTTTATTGCTTGACCCAGACCGTAGCTGATCAAAAATGCCTAGACATCGTCAGATGTTTATTAGATATTAGTTGTTTATGATTTCAAAGAGTATGGATTGTTGCAGTGTGTTCTTTCTAAGCAACCGAGAACTGATAAAATGCTCTAAGCGATAAGGAGGTAGGTAACCTTTAAATTTATAGCTCAAATTTAGAAGAAGGCTTTGGAAATCATCAGGATTCTGGAGCAATTCCGGCCAAATTGAACAGTCTGTAACGAAGAGAACCATACCTATGTGCACCCGTATTTTTATAGCCCCATTTGGAATTCAAAGTGGTCGAAACTTACTCAAGATAATGTGGACTTCACTCTGCAATTTTAATTTTGCTGCAATTCGCAGATATGCGTGAAGTTTAAAATGAAATGTGGAAATATGACATTGCTTTACCAGTCAAAAGTCTTGTTTGGTCATCGGAGTTCTGAAACAAAAGTTCTCTGTCCCTATGTCTGCACGACAGTAACCTGTAGCTCGACCTGTAGGGTCAAATTCAACTGCTTGCTGATTCCGCTGCTGTGAAGATTAGACTAAAAGAGACCCGAAAAATGCTCCCAATGGAGTTACAAATACAACCAATAAGACCTTAAATTAAGAAAAGGCCACGATAACAGAGCCACGACAAATCTATGAATTCGGTCTCTTACTGCAGTTACTTTTACTGTCCAGTTGAACGGATTCTAAATGCATTGTTATTTTTTGCTGTTGTATTATTGCCATATTAACTGAGGTAGAACGTATTAACTAACTCTTTCCCTGGCATTAAAGAAGCGAAACACTTGTCATGCCAAAAATGGCCAAAAAATTGGGCTGCAAACAGTCTTAAATGTTAACACTTAAACAGATACTTGTTGCGTAGGCCATTTTTGTTATAACATTGTCAACAGGGGTTGATAAAATCCATGATCTGGATAGCAATGCTAAATGTTTGATCATCATCATTATTATTGATTGTTGTTAGATCAGCTTCCATAGCCCTTTTCTCCCCCGCAAGGCCATGTTTCAAAATGCATCATCAAGCTATAAATTATCTTCCAACCATGAGGATAAATCCCTCAACGGTGTCTTCAAATTCTTTTCAGGCGCTTTTGCTAAGACTATATATATATTTAAATGTTGTCAAGAGTCATTTTATTATTTACTGGTCAACTTGACCAAAAATTCTTGCCACATACTTATCTTTTACCAGGAGGCTTTAGGCCTCTTTTTAGAACGCATGGCCCCTGCTCCGCAGCAACCTGGTAAATCTTGGTTATATACGAGAACAAGTATTTCATCTTGGTAATTTTTGATAGTTGATGTACCCTATTCCGTTTAGGGTAGCTTTTAATGACTATTTTTGATGCGTTATTTTGAATTGCACGTAATCATTCAAAATCTAGGCCTTTTTATCAACTCATCCTTTATTCCTTTACTTATTCCTTCTTTAATTCATTTATTCATTATTTACTGCACTATTTTCGCTCTTTCGCGAATTTTTTGGATAATTCCTTTTCCATCGTTTCCGTCTTGCCTTCATTTACCCGTTAATTATTGATTCAATTTATTCTGTCTTTGACTTGCATTTAATTTAGCCTTCTTTTACTCTGATTTGCATTAGAAAGCTGTATTGAGTTGAGCAATTTTAGGACCAAGGCCTATTTCTGTTCCATGTTTAACTCGAGTATCTCTGCACTCAAGCATCTCTCTTTGTTTATGACCGACTACCAGACAACCACTCACTCAGTACCTCCCTTTCAATTTGAATTGCCTGCAAGGTTTCTCTCAAGAGAGATACCAAAACAGTTTTGTCTTCTTTACAAACTAAATTCAACACAGTTACAGCACAGTTGTCAAGTCATTCGCGTCAATTCAAAACACTTGCGTTGCCTTGTAAGAAAGATCTACCCCCAACTGCGCAAGACAATTTGGCGTCTTTAATCCGCACGGTTAGAGCGGTTACTGGGTCAGCAGGGTTCAAACGAGGCCAATGGCCTTTGTACAAGTATAAGGTCGCACGCTCTGGTACTGTTATTTGACTTACACATTGTATTGTGGGACTGTTTGTTAAGTTATTGCACAGACATGTCCATCATCTGAGTAAATAAAAGGGCAATCACGGCGAGGGAGCAAAATCGCGATTGGTACAGTGTGAAACGAAGGTGGATTGCGTGGCCGTTTTAATTAGCCATCAATGAGGATACGTTGCGGAGGATTTCCGGTTTTGAGCCCTTCTATACGACAATCTTATTAATGAAAGCCAATTTGGAGGAAGCTTTCATTCGATGCACAGCTGAAGAGCTTGCTAGAGAACTTGCAGCTATTTGAGATCAGATTTTGAAGCAGCCGATTTTAAATCGTAAGTTGAAGATTTAACAGACAATTTGAAAACATTGAAACTTTAGCAGCCAAGGAGTTGTTTGCAGATTTTGATTTTCATTCAGTTGTTGGTTTCATTTACAGAGGAAAGAAAAATCTCGCAAAATTGCGATTCATAACCAAAGCAAGTGGACCTCGAAGATGTTGCAAAGAATTGTCAATGCCGTTTGTGTCCTTATGGTGATAAATTCTGCAACTGCAATCAAGTGGCTGTAAGTTTCCAACTTTGATATACTTTTTTATTTCGCAATCTTTTATTCCCTATCAGCTTGGGATAAACATTTCCTCATATCTTTTGACAAATTGTCGATTGATGTCTTTGCTTTCCTAATTTGCATCTTTTGACATATTGCCTCAAAGTTTGATTAATGCGTTTTCCGAACAAGTGTTTTGAAAATCTGCGAACTTCCTCGCCGTGTGGATTTGAAGTTTTAGGATTGTAAACCTTTATTACCTGAACCTATTGTAGGCTATTATTACCCAAAAATCTACGGATCTTTGCCAAATCTGTGTTGTTCAGTTTCTATAGGTAGTCTAATGTGTTGTCTCTGCTAGATTTCTCAATGTTAAAAATCATCCTGTTCGTTTTTGTGAAACACTTGCTACTTTCTTAATCCGATGAAAAGTGTTTGATAGCGTGAAATTTTGTTCTCAAAAGTATCACTTTGATTCAACTCCAAAGAAAATTGTTTCCCATTTTTTATATTTACTTTCACTGAAAAACTAAGCTACTAAATAATCCCAGGAATTCCTCTTTCCTCTCTTCCAGTTTATTTTTCCGCGGTGAGACTATTTGTGCTTACTTTGCAACACTCCTTCTTGAAATACCAGGAAAGAATTCTACGCAGTTTCGAACAACTTCGTTTCGTAATAAAATCTTTCATCTGCTCAAACCAAACGATCATAAGACCACCTTTCCAGCAGAGAACTGTGCATAACCAGGTAATTGGTACAACTACGCCCACCTTCTAGTCAAACGTATGGCATTCACCTCGTCATCATCGTCTACTAGTTGAGGGGCTCTCTTGTGCCCCGCTGCCTTGCCCCTTCCCTGAGCAGCTATACTCCTCTTTCCTACATTGTGACTCACCCTTTTCTATTACTGTTTACCAATGGTAGGAATTTTGTGCCCCCGCGCTGTCTTGCCCCTTCCTGGAGACGCAAACTGCTCCTGTGTCATTATTGGAAGTTCTTGAAAGATCAATTTGCAGGCTGTAACGTCAAATAGAATAAAGGAACTTTCACACACAACAGGAGGGGCAAGTTAACAAGTAGTCAAGTCTATGTCACCGCTTTCTTACCCCTGCCCTGAATGCTAAACTACCCCCTCGTTATTCAGAGGTATTGAAGGAAGGGTTTACTAGCTATAACGCCAACAAAGATGAAGAAACTTGCCAGACGGGAGGGGCACGTCGACAAGAAGCCAAGTTTGTACCCCCGCTGTCTCACCCCTTCCTGGAGTGCTATGCTGCCCCACATTAGTCAGAGATATTGAAAGAAAGGTTTACTATAGCTAAAACGCCAACTCAGATGGAAGAACTTTCCCAGACAGGAGAGGCAAGTTAAAAAGGAATAGATAATCTTGTAATTTATTGTGAATTTCTTGGTTATTCTCAGATCTTTTACGGTTTCGTTGTCTAAAGGCTGTTATTATTACTCAAATGGACACATGCGTTAGAAAGAAAAAATTATTCTCCAATCCTCTTTCCCTCATCTTTACATTGGTTTGCTCCTTCGTAACTGTAGAGGAGATTCTAGAGCATATTCTGGAGGGATCATAGACCATGGTCTGTTTCAGCAGCCTTGTGACGCAAATTTATGACGTTCCTGTCATTCAGTCAAATCTTTTTCACTTTAAATAGCTTAAGAAAGTGCCGCATATTATCTTATAAACTCTTACGAGTATACGATGACATTTACCCTTTGATTCTAAACTGTATTCTTGGATGTTGCCTCAAGCACCCCACATTGCGTTTGATGTTGATCTTGCGTGTAATGCGTGTCATGTAGCGTGTAATGCGTGTAGTGTATCGTGTAGTTTCCAGACTCCATGATTCATCCGAATCTCCAAATATGAATTGGTACATTTACCGCCAAGAATCACGGTGGAATATATGTCGCTCTTGTTTAGACCCCTTTAACCCCATTCCCCAATTTTCTAATCTGGCTCCGCCTTTGGGAATTGGAATGCAAAGCTTATTAATTTGTGAGATTATAAGAAGATGAAATCTTGCTGCGAAGAAACGCCAGTTAGTCATGGCTTCTTAGGTTTATAATAGGCCTAAGGATCATCCGCGTAAACTACAACGTAAGCGCCTGTTAAGTCGTTGAGTATTTGCCAATTTGTCAAATTCAGACCTTGATAGGATTTCAATAACTAAAAAGGTATGATTTATTATGAATTATGGATTGTTTTTATTCTTCGATCATTTGCGTAAAAGCTTTCAGTAGCTTTCTTACGAGAGGGAGCATGAGAGACTTATTACAAGAGTAGCTACAAGGGTAAATCGACAAGAGTAAATTAATTACCTTGAGTAGCTTGTCAGAGATATAGTAAAAGAAGCCCAATAGCAGCTGCCTCCTTGAAAAGTGAATACAGATAGACATATCGGGCGAGTTCGCCTTGCTTGTCAGACGGTTCCCCGCAATTTTTGTTGCAAAGACTATTTTGTCATTAAACAGAAAACCTCTGTGTGATACTGCGCTAGTCCCAGCAAATAGACCTTTTAGCTATTCTGAAAAGAGTCTGGATCGAACGATATTTTTATACATTTTATACGAAATGTTCGATTGGTTGGCGCTCGAGCTTCTATCACTGTCGTTCATATTCGAAAATTCTCCAAAATGCATAAAAATATCAAACGATGCACTTACTTGAGATTAACCAATTAGGGAGCCCACTACTGTTTCGAATGAACACTGAAAATGGAGCAAAGAATAAAAAAATCACCCCAAAACTTATGAATGGCTTGAGTGATTTCAGTGAAGTAATTTTTTGCACACAAATTAGCCTTCCTCAATAAAAAAATCCATGATTCATCGGGAATGGTGGAAAATTTAGGATATAGTTACTAGATAAACCTCGAAACATTTTTGACACGATCGGAACAAATGGTCGATGTTCATCCTCTTTTCTGCAATTGATGCTTCACAGGGTAACAAGCATTAAAGTTTTACTTTCTCAGGACTGGCTTAGCAGCTTTTTTGGCATTCAGTTTACTGCAGTAACTAATGTGGTGCAAGTCATTTGCGGTGGCATTGAACGTCTAGGTGACCAAAGCGCGAAACAGCCGAGAAAGCCTGAAACATTTGAGAGTTTTAGTTCGTCTGTACTTACCTAGGCAACGTTACCTAGAATGATATGCTTTGAGCATATCGAGATCAAACTGATCAGCATTTAGGGTGTTACAGAAAATGTCAGATTAGAACATAGCTAGTGGAAGAATTATCACCGGCAGGGCCAAGGGTATAGCCAATTTTGGTATATTGGTAAGGTCAAATTTTTAAATGCAAGCACAAGAGACTGAAATTTGTACATTAGTCTTTCGAAAATTTTGAATGAGACTTAATTACATGCTTTTTTCAAGCTAAGCATTTCTTATATGGCCCCATGCAAGTACACCTTTGCTAACTCCGGTTACTCTTGTTTTGTCGAACTAGAAATACGGACGAGTTCAAATGTCTTCTTGGTCAAAGGTCAAATGTCAAAGGTCTATCACGTAACCCTAGACGTGGTTCGTTGGAGTTTTCTCTTGCTTTCGTCGGAGCTTATTCTGCAAGCTCTATGTTTGCTGAAGAGCCCATTCATCGAGAGAACGAGACCTCGACAAGTCCGATGCTTTAGCAGAGCCATGTTACATACAAAAGGCTTGAAGACTTTCAAACCGTTGAAGGAGTGGCCGGAATTACAAGAAGATTAGCTGTCTGATAGGTTATTGCATGGGAGATGATCTTTGTGTTCGGGATGACCGTTTCTTAGTTCTTGCCGATAGGCACAGATCATAATGTGGTACTATATCACCTCTACAACAAGAACCGTTCACGACCATTTCAAATTCACATTGTAGCGTGCCTAGCAGTTCTTTATGCCTTGACCTGAGAACAGAACTCTATCAGAATGTTTTCATAAATTTTCAAACCTCCAACCAAACCAGCTTTGGAGGCCACTTGAAGCCTCTAACTTTCACTCTTTGCAATCTCTAGATCATTTATTCTTTATTTCATTATATAGAAAGAATGTTCGCTGAGAGATTCTGAAAATATTGGCGAAAGTAAAATGATAAATTGGTCTAGTTTATCCCTTTTCCAGTGGACTAAATATGCTACTTTAGTCCAAGATTCACTCAAGCGCCCTTGAGTCTACAAGGCGTCTCTCTATCACACTTGCAAATTAAGTGATATTCTTAACGGACTTAATAATCAAGTTAGCCTTATTATGGACGAGAGACCTGAGTTGCATTTTTGCCCTTCCACAAATTCAGTTATTACATCAATGAAAAGCGCTGTCTTTCTGTAATCCCGTTAAAAACCCTTATCACTTCCCAGTTACAGTTAAGCATTGCTTAAATTTGTCATTTGGTGCCAGTCTTAAATTGAATTCTATGATTGAGGTTTACCACTCCCGAACTTCAAATGACTTAATTTGCGAAGCTATGTCCCTCTTTCTTATTTTTTCGAGATAAAAAGTCGTTCTTTTGTTATGAAATGTCATTTTGTAGCATAACTGACAGAGTTCCTCTCATATCCCATTCATTATTTGCTTACTTCCTGTGAAATAAAAGGTCGATGTATCAACTTAGGCCAAACTGTTTGGGAAGCCTTCTTGTTCGCTATGTTCTGCAGTTCAAGATTGAAAACTATGATATCCCACATCAAAAATGCAGTTTTGTCCTTTCTAGCTACCGCACAGTTTTCTCATTCAGATTGACACCTTCTCTTGAAACTTGACATTCTTCCATGAAGAAGAGACGTCACTCGTCCCAGTCTCTTTCCATACTGATACACAGTCCTATTGTTCTTCCAACTTGATCTCACTGCTATGCTATCTGAGCTGAAGGACTTGAATTTGCTTATTCTTCTATGCCCACTATTTTACATTGTGCTATCTGAAGATTTTACTGTGACCAGTGTCAGACGAAAGTATTTAGCAAATAGTTCTGTTACTCCAAGCGATTCTCGTGTTATTTATCGCCGAAAGAAAGCGGTTCCTTCGTAGTTTAAGCGCATTAGGGTTGCTAACACATAGGCCAAATACCAACACACTTCAAACTTTGAAGTTACAAATTCGTCACTCAAATCAAATGGTTTCACAAGTTTTCGAGGTTGAGTAGGTGCTAACCATGAAACATCATTACTTAAGAACTGTTCTCAACAACTTAGCTCAGCTTTATGGCTTGAAAATATTAAATAGAGCTTGCTGAAGTCCTCGATTTGTTTGGTTTTTGGGATTGTTCAGGATTGTGTTTCTGGAATGTTTACAGTTGATTCAGTAGATCTTCTGTTTGGAGAACAACTTGGAAGGAATACTTCAACGAAACTTATTTTTAAAACAGAACAAATTTCTCGCTTGGAGATTAGAGATTGTTAACAGATTCGAGATTTTTGACACGATTAAGCATTGATCAATAATCCCTCTCGAATAGAAGAAACGCTTCTGCAAAAATGGCGTCTCCCTGTTGTCTTCGAGGGGACGACTGCACTTTAGCGGACCAGCTTTATGTCATATCCTCTCGGGAACGTGTTGAACAAATACCCTCCTAACCCTAACTAACCCTAACTTACCCTAACTAACCCTAACTTACCCTAATTAACCCTAACTAGCCGTAACTTACCCTGAAACCCCTTTTCCAAAACTTACCCTAGCCCAAACCCTTACCCCATGACACACAACTTGCCCATATTGATAGCTGGTCCGCTAAAGTGCAGACTAGCCTCTTCGAGTTTTTGATATATGAGACCTTTTTCGGGAAAGCGAGATTATTTCATATTTCATTCTGAATTTTGCCATTATTTCGTATGGGAATTCTAGACAACGTTGAAAGTGCTAGTTTTAAAAATATGCTTATTAAAAAACGATTTTGGGCAATCAATCTCATATGTTTATTTCTACTTTTTTTTATAACACTCCCAGGTATAAATGTCATCATTAAATTGTGGTAATTAATATTAGGTCCGTGAATCACCAAAAGGGGTCCTTTCATCGATAGATGAGAAGGAAAAGGTTGTACAGAAATGATACAAGAGAACAGCTTTTAGTTATCCGGTATAGAACTGTGTGGTATCGCTGAAATTATTTTAGAAGTTGTACTATTTCTTCTTCATTTTGTTGCAAATTCTCAGATAAATTTTTCTTTTGCAGATCCATGAACATTGCAGATGATTATATCTGGCAAACATCAGATTGCAAAAAAGACAATTTCAATGGAAGATTGGTTCGATTTTGTCGAAAACATCAAAAAGAAATGCTATTCTTTCCGACTGCTGTTGCAGCCACGAAATATTATTGTAAAGAAGAATTCAGATTTAGAAGATGGGATTGCACTTCGATTGACAAAAAAACCCATGGAGTAGATCTAAGAGAAGGTTAGTGAAATCATTTTCAAAGCTTTCTTGTTTTTTATTTTCTTCTTTTCGACTGTGTCAAGGAAAATTAATTTCATGGAAGAATTTTTTTATTTTTATGTGAAAGAGGTGCAAAGCTTGAAGACTCCATTTTGAGCAAATGTATCTCACAAAATATAGTATTGTTAGCCAAAACAATCTTTGGCCATATATTGCGATATCATATGAAATTTTGGGTCCTACAGTGTAACAGAACTATTTGCAGGGCCTGGCAGCCAAGTTACGGGATGTTGCAGAATGAACATTGGATCCAGTAAGAATCTACGGTGCGATACGATTTTGGAGTATGCCTCAATCCCGGCTTAAATCCAAAACTCATATTCAGACTCGTAAAAAATACTTATTCAGAGCCTTTATTTTTAGATACTGCTGTAGATCTCAAATTAATTGCCCCTTGGCAGAAATGCATGAAAATATAGGAATTTATTTAGGGCGAAGGAAAGGGTTAGCTTATGATAGCAACGATTGACACGCAAAAGGGAGTAGTACTGTTAAAAAAGGAAGGAAGCCCCACCCGAACAAGTAATTTTGCGTCTAAAATGATTTGGAAATTGCTATTTGCTGTTTGTAACGTAGGCCTACCAGGTATAATTTAGCTACAAGATTGACACATCTCTTAATTTTGGGATCGTGAAGCTATACATATTTCAAGCAGTAAGGTTAGCAGTTGTCGTCATTTTCCTAAGCTCATTATCCAGGAAATGACTTTTGCAAATTCGATAGATTATCATATATCCCATGGGATTGATTTTTGTGCCATGACACATATTCTCATGTGTCATGCCTTATTATAGTCGTCTCATTGCATGTCTCACTGTACATAAGTCACCAATTAAAAATGCACTTTTAAAGGGCCTGGTAATAAACAGGATTAATTTCCCGCCATTGTTGACTTTCGCTTTCCAGGTAGACAGCACGAAATGAAGCATGTGGGATCAAAGATTTATAGAGGAGCTGAACAATTTTCGCAGATGGTGATTCAAGTGCCAAATATAAACCAGGAATCAAGGTGTTGTCTAGCTACGTGTGCGCTCGTCTCAAAATGGCCCACATTGTGTCTTGTTTCTTTATTTGTGACAATTTCGATCATTTTTCGGCATTCAATAGTGGTAACAAATCAAACGAAAGTGCATTTTCTGTATTTTAATTGCTGTTCTTAGACACCAAATGATATATTGGATGGGAAGGTTAATTTTCAAACGTGCCGTAGCTCTCTTTTCATTTCAATGGACATATTTCAGCCCCATTTAACAAAATCTACCATTTAGCTATCAAGAATCATGGATCATGGAATCATCGAATCATGGAATCAAGAATAATGGATTCAAATTTAACTTGAGACGTTCTGCAGGAATTGGCATGAAAGCTTGTAGAGTACGTTGATTGTAAACAGATGGCGATGTGCCTTGTTTGTTTCTTTTATTAAACTTTCCCAGGAAAATGCTTCGCTACACAAATGAGCAGATACAATCAAACAATAGACGTTTTGTTTTCATCTTGAGGCCGGATTGATAATTTGCATCGATTTTATCCTCATTTTACTGCCGTGTGACTTTTTTGTCGCCTTTTTTGCCATAGTGATCAGACCCTTTGCTGTACCTTTTCGTTGAGTACGGTTGATTTTGAGTATTGCTTCAGAGCCGGAAAAGAACTTTTCAAATGAGTTTTTGCTCCTATTATTAAAGAGGCCAAGTGACACTGACTGTAAACCGTTATAACTTTTTCAGTAAATATGTTATAAGAACCTGATTTTCTTCTAATAACGTGCAATGCTTGTAAACTTTATGAAATTCCTCATGACCCAGTTTGCCCAATTAAGCCCCATCCCACCCTTAAGGATCTAAAAACATAAAATGGATTGAAAGTAAGTCTAATTCAGCTCCACCAAAATCCAATAGGCTTTCCCGTCAAGCCTTGGACCATGCCATGTGACAACCAGTATTGGTGTGGTCTTCATTTTGATTCATTTGTTGATGAGCAAGGTCTTAAAAACGTAAAATAGATTCAAATCAATCTAGGTCAGCCTCACCAAATCCAACAGACCTTTCCATCTAGCCCTGAGAGCAAAATGACAACCCGTATTGATGTTGTCTTCATTTCTCGATAAGTAAGGTCTTAAGAACGTAAAATAGATTCAAATCAATCTAGGTCAGCCTCACCAAATCCAACAGACCTTTCCATCAAGCCCTGAGAGCAACATGACAACCAGTATTGATGTTGTCTTCATTTCTCGATAAGTAAGGTCTTAAGAACGTAAAATAGATTCAAATCANCCAGCTGATTGGCTCACTAATAAGAAGTGGCATTGACATGAACAGTCAAATAGCTAAAATTACTGATGATTTAGGCGTACTTTATTGTTATTTATAATATCTTAAATAGAAATAAACCTAATAGAAATAAACCGAAACTTTGAATGTAAATTGTTTGATCTGGTTTTTTTATACATCTGTATTATTACTTTTTATGAGATTCACATTTAATTGTAAAAATTTAGGGTGCTAACATTTAGGCATAGGGCACAGCACACACAGTGATAACAGCAGTTTTTAACTTGTTGAAGTGTACATCGTGTATAAATATTCGTATTATTATTATTATTATTATTATTATTATTATTATTATTATTATTATTATTATTATTATTATTACAAATAGAAATAATAACTGTTAAGAACCCAATCTGTGGCGCTTATCGAACCAACATTGCTCTTTGGTCTGTCAGCTACTTAGCAAAGAAACTGGAACGGGCAACACCCAATTAAGATTTCATTGCACCCCCCTTTCTCCCCCCCCCCCGCCATGAAGCAGTTGCCATTAGGCCTAATAGCGTGCTTTTTAGACGAGGAAACTCATTCACCAAATTTGTTTCGTACAAGACACAACATCACTTAGTTTGCAGTTCTTCAATAAAACTCGTTTACCTCTGAATCTTTTTGGGGGCAAAATTTGATTTATTTTGCAATTTGAAATGAACAGTGCCGAAAGGGTCATCGTGTCTCGATGAGTGTAATTTCTGGAAGAACATGGTCTGAACCATATTGTAGAGCTTTTTCCATAGAAAACTGTCTATTCCAATTCGTGTGTTGGGGTAAAATTGGATTTTCACTTGCAAATTGGAATTACCTTGGCTGGAAGGGTCTTGGTGAAGAGTGTCTCGGTGATTGTAGTTGCTCGTTAAGGAGTTTAGGGAAGGAACATGGCCTAAACGAGATGTGATTGAAATGAAGGATTAGAATGGCGTTTGATTAATTGGATGATGTGGTTTACCTAAGATCTTGAGTTACAAATGACTCCATCAAAATTATGAAGTAATCCAGCTGCAACTCGCTTATGCATTGCAGTGATCCTTTGTGATCAGGACACGAAGGGCTGCAAAGGGCCTAGGGCCGCACGATTTCGATGACGGCATAACAGTCTTAATTCTAGCATCTTGCAGTGTGGTACAAAGGAATGATATTAACCAGGGATAGGGCTAACATTTCCCTACATTACTACATCAACATTTGTTAGAGACCAGTGGCAACCATTTGCCATATAAAATTACTCTCCCTTGTCCATTGCGAAATGCTTTTTGTGCCACAAGGAATTTCGATCTATTTGATTGGTGAACTTATAACAGGACACCCTCTGATGCCATGTTTAGCGCAAAATTCGTTGACATTCTTGATGCCTCTCTTTCAAAATCACCTGCATTAATCTGGTTGTAACCAGTGCTAAAATCTGTATAAAAATGACTATACCCTCGCAGAGAAAATGGATATGAAATGGATACAAATGGTCAGATCCTTTACAAATCTCGTTCTGTACCTCAAAATAACTTTTCAATCAGATCTTCTTCAGAGAGGACTAGACCAAAATGTTGAACACATTTGGTCTTGTGTTCAGGTCTCTATTCTGAGGTGAATTAAAGGGGTTCAGACCCTTGGAATTTAACATATCAGGGGCACTATCAACCTCGTTCCCATGACCCAAAAGAAGGCTGCTGAATCCATCAGTATTGACATAGGAAACTGGCCCTCGGAACCAGGTTGGGGCACTATTATATTCCAATACTTAAGGCGATTTTAATGCAGAATTAAAGAAGAAATCTCTCTTTCAACAGATACCAAAGAATCAGCATACGTACATGCCTTGTTCTCAGCATCACTGGCACACTCAGTCGCAAAAGCATGCATGGATGGTCGCTTATTAGGATGCAATTGTGCGAAGAAGCCTGCCTATTTACACGAAGGCAAGACCATCAACCAACTCCGATTTGCCAGTTGTACGAATTTCCTATCAAGAGGGATTCGGTTTGCACAGAGATTTGCAGACGCAGGGTTAAAGAGAAGAAAAAGGACTGCAAAACATATTTCAAGTGATTTGAAGCAACATAATTACAAAATTGGAAGAGAGGTATGGAATGTTCTTCAAAATATATAGTTTTCTTATTTTGATTAATCGCAAAACGGCAAATGAAGCTGTACATGTTAGTGTACTTGATTCTTCAAAAATATGCTTCCTCCAGTAGGGATTTGCATTTTCTGACTAAGGGTCTGATTACATGAGCAGAGCTGGCCCTATTAACAGGGAAGACATTTTGCTTGCGATTACACGAGGAAACTCATCCCAGGGCCCAGGACCAGCCCTGTCCCCAGCCCTGCCTAAGCGATTACATGAAAAACTGGGAGTTTCCAACCAAACTAGCCAATATTTGTCCTCTCAGGGATTGCTTGGAGCAGTCAAGCGATCCCCTGAAAGCTTTTGGTCTGTCATCCAAAATCTGTTTTCTTCTGGATAGTTGCAGCAAATAATGTAACGGTAGTCACCTCTAAGCATATCATTTTCCTTAATTTGATAAAGGTATTTGACGCAGTTAATCACGAAATGCTAATATGAAGATTTTCTAGGTAGGGTATTACTGTCATAAAACACTATTGGCTCACTCATTACCTAACCAAGAGAACGATTTTGCTCCTTTGACTGCAAGTCCTCCTATAAACAGAATTTTATTTGTGGTATTCCACAGGGTTCATGCCTTTGGCCGTGATTGTTCAGTTTGCACAAAGATGACCTCTAGAACTTGAATTTTTATCATATTCTTATTTACTGACCTACTTTAAACTCAAAATTCTGATGTTTCTTCGATTTCTTTCCACATCTTTCAATGAAATATACGACTGAATTCATTCTTACAAGGCACATGTTTCTTTTCCAGATTCTGATTGGCCCCAAAAATATTCATTGTCGTTGCCATGGTGTCTCCGGTAATTGTGCTGTCAAGAGCTGTTGGAAGCGAATTCCATACATGAGCGCAATTGCGAACAAACTGAGAACCGTTTACGACAAAGCGGTCATGGTTGTTTATGACAACCTCAAAAAGCGATTTGTTTCAAAATGGCTAGGCTCAGAAGTCAGTCGAAAGAAAATGATATTTGCATACGAGTCCCCGAATTACTGCAATTACAACAAAGCTCGTGGGGTGTTGGGGACTCAAGGACGGTCATGCAATCACACCGCCGGCGGATACAACAGTTGTGAGGTATTATGTTGCGGTAGAGGCGTCAGAATACAGCGAACGGAAGTTGTTGAGCGGTGCCGCTGTAAATACGTTTGGTGCTGTTACGTAAAGTGCAATGAATGCAAGCGGTCGTATGATGATTATGTTTGTAAATAGATCGCTAAATAGCCGTAAGCGGAAGAAAGCACTCGATAGGAACATCGGTTCAGTGACAAAGATTGGACGTCGCAAGTGGAGAGCAAGAAGCTGTGATACATTCCTCTTGTTTGTTTGTTTGCTTGACAACGGCAGTGGCGGCAGTTCAGACTGGTTAAAGGAGCGACTATTGGGCAATGAATGCCTGTATATGACCAATTTGCGTACCAACGTGGCAACATCAAATCTTTACTCGAGAAAAATCAACGTTTTCGAATTGCCATGACTAACTCTTTCGTTAATAGAAAACGGACCTGAGATGATGTAGTCACAGTTTTAGCAGCATTGTGTCACAATATGCATATTTGATGCAAATCTTTTTTATGCTAATGTTTAACCTTCCATATCGAACTTGCACGAGCTCGATAGTTTGCGAGCTCGTAAATTCGCCCAGTCAATGTAAGGCCTATATTTTTTATCGAGAATCATTATAGCGTTGTGAAGGCTACAAGTATGAAGTATCACGTCCTTGCTTCTATAGTGTTAGTTTCATCCTTCTCCCGAGACGAGGAACATCTAGGATTTAGCAAAGCTGAGAAAAAACCTTTTTATCTTCCGTAAAAGTGGTAAAAGTAAACTTTCATGGCAAGAATCTTCCATTTGTCTATAGTGTCCAAGAAAACGTTTAATGGTGTAAATAAAAGAAAACCGCAGCAGAGGACCTTGTCTTGAATTGGTTAGCAATATAATAATTGATAGCAATATGCCAAGGAAATATTTTCACAGAAAAACGTCTGATAGATGTAAAAGAGTTCCGAGTTAGAATACGGACAGCGTTCTGAAGTATAGATTATGACCTACTATACTGTCGATCAGAATCATGAAAGGACATTGGAATTTAGAGCTTGCATTTTTTACAGGGTTAGTACGTGTGAGTGTATATGTTGTACCGTAGAAGACATATCGTAGTGTCGGTATTACAAGGGTGATACAATGTTATAATCTTCGTATCGATTAACACTCTTGTAGAATAGCTGGTAGATTTAAGATCAAATATATATTTATTGAATTTGTGTTGTAAAAACAGTGCATTGTAATAGGTTTAGTGTTTAGTTGGACTATATCTTCGCGATTCATCTACTTCTCAAGACAAGCTTCTCTCTCCTCGTAATTTTTGTCGAATCTTTGCTGTTGCCGAGCCTGGCTATCATAGAGAGCATTTAGAAGCCTAGACGCCCCTAAACGCTAGGCTTTGCTCCAAGTCTATTCCCTAAAGTCCGTTGTACGGAATGTTATGGAATTGTGGATCCGGGAACTATGAAAAAGGATCGGTCAGACGGACGTTAGGAGATAGACTTGGGGCAAGTCTACCTAGACGCCAGCAGGGCTGAAAAGACTCTTTGCGAAATGGTTGACAAGTTGTCCATCCGACACGGACTTGCTTTTCGTAATTAAAGCCAAAACATTAACAGGTTTTTAGTCTTGTTGGATAGTTATATCTTACCGAAATATATTCTGCATCTTGGCGATTTGCAATGTATAGATTGCTCTGTTTCCAAAAATCAGTCTTTGGCGGACGGACAACTGACCAAAATTTTTGCAAACAGCCTCTGAAGTAGAATGGCAAAACACTGCAAAGAAATTTTACTTATTACTAGGACTTACTTGTTACATTTTGTCAAAGGCAGAGCAGGTCTTAGGGTTCGGGAGTCGAATTAGAGAATGTGGGTTCTAATGATGGTTATCACATTTTACGAACATGATTTTTAGCAAACTTTACTTATAATTATTTAATGGTATGACAAATTTCAACCAGGTGAAAGGTCATATATTGTAACCATTGATTTCACCTTGATGACCTTTACCTAACGATATCGTGAAGTTTCTCATAAACACACATAGGACCTGAAAAACGTGCAATATTTCTTGACACACCTGGAGCAACAAAAATCGATGACCTAGATTTTCCTGGCTTTTTTCTAAGGAGGGAGCTTTACACTTAATCCCCCAAAAAGGTTTTAATGAGTTTTCTCATTTCTGATCTCTGATTTCTATCTTTTAATGGAAAGGAGTAGATGAAGATTAGATTGTGGCTACTTCATCAAAATTGTTTCTGCTTTGCTATTTTCTTTAGGCGGTCTTTTTGGAACTTCAAGAAAGTTGTTAGATCCTGAGGTTGGGGCTACCAAGTTTTGAATTTTATTTGGTTTCAATTTGCTCGAAACTGGTTATAAAATAAAGTTAAAGCAAAAACATGAAGCTCTCCCTGGTAAAGATGCAGGATTAATTCCCGTAAAGATAGAGAAACGATTTTTCATCACATAAAATCACTAAATTTTTAACATTCTTTTCTCTTTATATAGCCTCAAAAAGTAACGTTACTTTGTAATAAAGCATAGTTCGTTTTGCATTCACCAAAACAGGTGCCTTTTGTCCGTAAAATTTGAACAACTTTCTGATGGACGAAAATCTTAACTGGGTTTTCGTTAACCAAGAGTTCTGCCAAATTATCGATGCACAACGTTAGAAGGAAGTAGCCTAAAATCGAATACCATGTTCGAAATCAATTCTTTTGTCGGTTATTGCCATTCGACAAGGCCAGAATGGGTGAATTTGTCGGAGTTCTCGATGATATACTCCGGAGGGCGAAAGCATCGCAAGTGCTTCTGAATGCATCGAAAGATTCGACAGAGATGACAACTAGCAAACCAATGGACGAAGTTCGAATTTTGAAGAGTTACGCCATTATCCAAAGTGTTCTGATTCAGAAACCGAAAGTTCCACTCAACGAAGTAAAGTATGCGGCGTTCGACGAAGGTCATACAAATTACAAGAAAGAACGTTTGCGAAGAGAATTTGTGAATCTTAACTTTCGACAGGGAGTTCAGTCTAGAGTTGANTGTCACATCCATCTTTTCGGGAGACCCTCAATAATGTATTCAGTCCAGGTCCTACGATGCGAACAAATGGCGTTGAACAACGTAGCAGGCCCGTCGACACAGCACAAGCACAACCACCGTTGATGACCAGTAGTAGGCCTAATGCGCCAAGCCAGCCACAGCCACACACAACTGCAGCACAAGAATTCGCGGCGATTTTCAGAAGAGGGGGCTCAACCCAAAGTCAACTAAATTATCAAAATGGCATAAACCACAGAGCAAGGAGAGCAGCCCAGCCGTACCGCGTCCCAAATGCAGGAGAACGTCAATCACGGTCTACGTTGAGAGGCAGAGCAGCAGGAGCAGGAAGGACAAAATCGAAGGATCAAACATTCAGAACAAAAGAGGTGATACTTCTACCAGAATCAACCATTGAAAAGGTTGTACGCCCACCTAGAAAGGCAATATTGATGGAGAATGGTTTTGTGTTGAACGAATTATCAATAGACAAAGCCTGGTCTTCATTGGAGGTACTTCGGTACCTTGAGGAATCATTTGCAGAAAAACTCGGGCCGGCTACGAGTACTACCACAAATGACATGAATTTTCCAAGGTAAGCAGATTGAAATATAATAATATGGTAGGGGAAGGCAGGGGGAAAGTCTAAGAAAAGTTTGGAATTTAACAAAGTATTTTAGCATTATATGAGAGGTGAAAAGTATGTGATTATTGGTATGTCTGTTAAATCAGCTTTATCTAAACCAGGTTAAATTTCAACCAATCAAATGCATTCGATTTGTTGGATTGACCAATTAGAAGACCCCATTCGATAACCTGGTTTAGTTTAAGCTGGTTTAACTTGCAAGTATGAATGGGGTAACCCTCCTTGGCATAGTAAATGTTGATTTATCAGTTCCAGGTCTACTGTTTCCAGCAATCATCATTACCCATTTTACCCCAACCTACCCATTTTGCCCTAGTAGACCCTACTCAATTACCCTCTGAGTAATATGATACAGGAAACTAGTGAAAATAGAGTAAAAAATATGTGCAGGATTTCCTATTGAGTTACATTTTCCTAACACTGGAGTTTCTCACTTTTTCGTGATCTGAGAGTTAAGTTTCTATAAGCAGTTTCATATAAAAAAATATGTGTACAGTATGAGCAAGTTTATCACTAGTCAGTACTTAAATATTAGAAACAATTAAGGTGCTTCTTTTTAACATAACCATGTGCCTGTAAAGAAAGTGAAATAAAAATGCTTTTCAAAATTCCTAACTGAAACCAATTAACCAATTATATGTTCATGTTAATCATTTTTTTATCAGATTGGAGATACTGATGGGTGTTGGGTCTAGCCTGCAGCGGCCATGTCTAGCAAAGGATCAAGAACTGGACGGAGGTGCCATGAGCCGTTTATTTTCTCAAAAGGTTATCTGGCTGCGTCCATTTACAGACAGAGCATTGCCATTTCAAAAGGATCTGGAAAGTGAATTTCAGGTAAATTGAATCATTTTCTTTAAATTCACAATATTTGATGTTGTTTTTAATGGTGTTGTGGTGTTTCTATTGACAAATCTTTAAACTGTATAGCCCTATTTATGCTTGGGGCACTGATTGTGCACAGGAACCTTGTTTCTGCATAGTTTTGAAGATACTTGCACCAAGTTTCTTTTCAACTGAAAAAGGTATGAAAAAAATTAAGATGATAAACAGTTGTCATGTGATCAACCTACCATCTTCAAGCAGCCATGTGAAAATACATAGGTGACCATAGACTTGGATAGAAATGCCCTACATCAACACAAATAGGACCATTCAATTGCACCCAATCAGGGATTTCCAAAGATTATATACAGTATAAATTTTTTAGCAAGTCTGGCTAACCAGAAAAGGAGGGCTGTACAGAGAAAAGGAGGGTTGACTTTATGGAAGCGACGAACAATTTGCAATTGCTGATGTTTGTAGGAGGGTGTAAGGGTGGTTAACCACACTGGTTTTAAGTTTTAGAATATAGCACTCCATACCCCCTGGTAATGTAGGGGTTTAAAAAGCCCAGTATGCATAGAGTCGAAGAGAATCATCCCCAGAAGTGTGCATTTTACCACCCCAGTTTCTGTTGGTCCATTTTTCATGTTATGTTTGATGATTTTTATGATTGTTGAGGTTGTTTGTACATTTTTACATGTTGATTTGAAGCTACCATGGAAGATATTTAGTGTGATACTGAGATATTTAATGCACATACTTTGGGGTTGTTAAACATCAGTGACCCTTCTGCATATAAAATTTTTTTAAATTACTTTTACAGGGCAGCAATAAAGATCCTGGAAAAAATTTTATCCAACAGCTGACTGAGGTTTATCCAAACAAGTCTGAAGAAGAGCTTGCTGCTGCTCTTGAGACCACTGATGGCAGCATGGAGGAAGCTGTGCTCTTATTATTGGAAGAGGAGAAACCACAGCCTTCCACAAATTCAGCTGTGCCTGTTGAACAGCAGTCATCTTCAAGCAGCTATTCAGGTATTTTCAGTGATGATGGAACACTAAAAATTCCTGTCAGTGAATCTGTGGATGTAATTTTGTCATCATTTTCTAAAGATATCATCAATCATTCAGAAGACACGATGCTTGAAATCAGAAGAGATGAAGTTTGGTGTGCCTGTCTTGCATTCTATAAAGTAGCATTGAAACACAAAGAGAGGTTAAATAGAAATCTTTTTGTAAAATTCATTGATTCAGGGGAAAATGGCATCGATGCTGGAGCCCTTAGGAATGAATTTTTTTCAATTAGTTTGGAGGAAGGAAGAAAGCGGCTTTTTGAGGGAGAAACAAGTCTTATCCCAAGAAGATCAATAGGCAGTAAAGGTGTTCAATTTCAAGTGGTTGGTTCTCTGATTGCACATTCTGTATCACAGGGAGGGCCAGGCTTTCCTTTCCTCTCTGAATGGGTTGTGAACTATCTTCTAGATAGTGAGACAGCAAATCTTGCAATAAATAAGGATGATATCATCAAAAGTGAGGTTACTGCTACACTTTTAGAACTGATTGATAAAATTGATAACGCAAAGAGTGAAGAAGAATTAACAGCAGTTCTTGAGGCAGATCCACAGCATGATGCATATTGGCAAGCAATAAATGATAGTGAATGGTCAAGTACAGAAGTTATCACCATGAACAACAAATCATTCCTCATCCAAGAACTTATATCTAATGAGCTGGTTAGACGAAGAAAGTGTCAACTGGATGCTTTGCAGTGTGGTCTTAATTGCCTAGGATTCTTAACTTTACTCAGGAAGTACAGAAAGGTTGCTTTACATGTGCTAGCTCACAACCTTGACAAGCTGGATGCAGAGAAGTTCATGGGATTAGTTACAGCACAGCCAGAGGGTCATGCTGAAAAGCAATCATTTGATTGGTTCAAGGAATATGTGCAGGCTTCTGAAAATGTTGAAGATGAAGATTATCCAGAAGGTAAACTTCCCACGCTTCTTAAATTTACTACAGGGTTATGGTGTATTCCTCCAAGTCAGGGAGGAAACTTTGCAATGACAGTTAATTTTCTTGAAGATGATGACACCAATGTTTTACCTCAAGCCACTGCATGTGCAAACACATTGATGCTTCCGACAGTTCATTCATCAAAAGTGAAGTTCACAGAGAGCCTAGATCTTGCCTTAAAATTTGGTCATGCTGGATTTGCTGAATACTGAATCCCATCTGCGATGACCAAGCGAAAACGTTTTGTATGTCCTGTTTTGTTGTATTTTATGTTAGGTTCAACCATAATGTTCGGTTAATGACTCAACTTTTAATGAAATTTTATTGACATAACATGAATAGATTTATGTTCGGATTTTGTAATCATAACAACCCAACACTAACTGGCTTTTCAGGAGAAGGTGATGCTTATTAAAATGTTTGAGATAGCTGTAAAATACTGATATTTTTGCCAAATTGTCATGGAATCAGCATCTCTATGTATCAGAAAAAGTATGCTTAAACCCGAGGGGCATTTCACTCCGTTGAGAAAGCGTACAAGATTCTTTCAGAACAAAATCATTTTTACGGATTTTTGATGGATTTTTCTTGAAAACAAAAGGATTTTTGCCAAAGGGGTACCAGATTTTTTGGGAGTGAAATGCCCCTCTCTTAAACTGGACTTAGCGAGCTCACCTTAGCGAGCTCGCTTAAATTGGACTCGCTTAAACTGGATTAAAATGTATATATCCATGACAGTTTTCTGGAAAACAATGTAAATAATGCAATGTCAGCTAAAACACGAAACTCAAGAGAAGTCTTTAAAATATATCTTATCCGTTGTTGTTCAACCACAACAGTTTATTCTTAGAAGTCTCCAAGTAATTTACAATGAAGGTGTATCTATGATTTACAATGTATACTAAAATCCCTTGATCAATCTCTTGATAGAACATCCTCTCTCACATATTGTGTGCCATGAAAACTTGAGCCATGATGAATGCAAAAAGTAGTAGCTTATGGTCACATGACTTGAAGTGAGAAAAAGAAACCTCAGTCTATAGTCTACAATCAAACTTTAGCCAATAATCAATACATGCTCTTTCTAAAGCCCGTTTTCCACCAGGTGACAAGTGTAGAGCGACAGCACAACAAATGCCGTGTTTAAGCCCCTTTGGGAAAAATACTTTTTCGCTTGCGGGCGCTTTCTATATGTAGTTGGAACACTATGGTTGGAACCAGTTCTAGTTTCTCGCGGCAAACTTTACCCAACATCATCGCTCGACATATGTTGCCTAGTGGAAACCAACTCAACACCTTCAAACGGTGCAAAACTTTGTAAAAAGTTCATCGAGTATTGTGGAATACAGATTTGTAGGTTACCACTTTCCAATCATTTGCAATGTTGCATAGAATTCAAAAAACTTGTTGATGTTGCTGAAGTTGTTTATTGAAAATCTCGGTTCTGTTCTCCAACTGAGAATTTGGGGGGGGGGGGAGGGTTCTCGGATAATTTTGGGTTAGGGGTGTGCTGTCGGCATGTTCTAATTGGTACCGTTTGGGAAATTCATTCGAAAACTGATAACTTGGCTGAAACAATTACTTTTGCTTGATGACTGTTTTCGAGTATGATACCTTTGGCAAGACCTAAATAGTTAAATACCCCCAAGTGCATACCGTTGGCGAGGCTAAACGTCCAAAAAAGTATACCCGTTAGGGCAGCACATCCTCACTTGCCTTCATCATAAGAGAACCCCTCCCCCTTGTGTGTTTCTTTATCTATGTATAAGGGTAAAGAAATAGGAAAACGCTGACATTCTATAAAGCATGTGTAGTAAGTGTTCTGATTGTATTTAGATATATATCAATTCCTTCGTTGTTATCCTCGTACAAGGGATTTATTTCTCTCAAACCTGCTTCTCCAGCATCTGTCAACTGTATTCTCGTTTCTGGTACAACTACATTATTATCTGAATCAATTTCAGGCAAAGGAGCCCCTTCGTCTATCCCATAATCTGCGTAATCTTCCCCAACGTTGGGTAACATGCTTTCAACCTCTCTTGGATCGATGTTAGATAGCCTTGTTATTCCCCTGTGCCAAAGCTGTCGTGGAGATCTGTTGTTTTCCGAGGATAATGGGTGAAATGCCCAATCTTGCTGCAGTTCATCGAGGGCTCTATTGATTCGTGGGATATATACGAATTGAAGGGCGTATAAGTGAATTTCATCAAGGGGATCAAGCAAGGAATTGTTTTCCAAGAAATAGAATATATTCTGGTATCTTCCAACAACAGTTCTCTTTACTTCACCCCAAAGACGCTCTATACGCTGATTATGTACCGATTTGCCAGTGATCATACTTCCACGGTTGAGACCCCTTTCGTTCAGCATATAGCGTGCAACATCGACGTTTTCAACACCGAAGTCGGCTCTAACTCTGGATGGTAAACCATGTACTCTAACAGCTTCTTGGAATAAGTCTAAGACAGTTTGTGCTTTGTTATTGTTGCAACATCTTAGGTATACAATGAGCCTGCTATATCCATCAATTCCACCATGAATTACCATTCGCCATCTTATCAATTTATGGTGACCATCTATATGCCTGTTGATGGATATGTAATAAAAAATATAAACAATGAAAATTAGAGAACATGCAAAAGGTGTTCCCATCAAGTGACTTTAAAGCTCAAGTAAAGCTTTAAATGATAAAGTAAATCCCTCCATGTAAAAACTATAAGAACCTACTTTTTTGAGAGCCAGGTTGAATTTGGTTCTCATTTTGAAGGAGTCATCACAAAGAGATTTTAAGCCCTTTTATTTAGTTTGACAATGTTATTATCAACTATTAGCTAATCATTATCTAATGATTATGTAATTTTATGTGTATACAAATAGTATCAGAGGAGGGAGGCCCAAATTTTCTGAATTTTAACAGCCACCTGGGACAAAAGTGAAGGTAATAAAAGCAATCAAAAATTAACTTCATTACCCTTGTGATAAGAACACATTACTTTATAAATTATTAAACTTAAACAGGATCTTAATGACAAGGTGCATAATTCAGGTTGGGAATGAACATGTATGGAAAGTAAATAAATATCATGAGAAATACGTACCACAGAGAATTAGGTCCTGGCACACTGTATTGACGTCTAACAATACTGACGGTTCGCCTTAAAGCTCTGCTTACTGGGTCAATTGTGTTTATGGCATCTCTGATACGGTTTCTTTGAACATAAATTCCTCGGGATCTGCAAGCCCCAATTACGTAACTTTCTCCTGCGTTAGGTAGAACATTTAAAACCTCTCGAATCACTGCACAGAGATCTTCTTGAGAAATGGTTGTGTATGTTCTGCGAGGACCATTTGCATCAGAAATTTGCATTCCGAGTTCTTGTCGCCTTCGGTAAATAGTCTTGACGGATACACCTATATCTGCTGCAACGAGATGCCAAGACTGATGAATGTTGAATAAACGAAGAAGCTCTTCCTTTGATACAAATTTTCTTGGTCTCCCAAATTGTTCACCCCTTCCCACTACATAGCCGGTATTTTCGTTTGGGCATTCATTTTCATGGAGAATGTAGCTGTTGTTGTTATCCAGAAGCACTTCGTTGAGTTGGTTTAACAGCAAATTTACATTTGTTAGCAGATCCTCTAAATAGTCTTGCATGTCAAACGGACATGAAACTTCTTCGCATCGCCTGGAAAATATGCTCAAGAAATTCACATACCCTTCAAGTCGTCTCGCCCAAAATTCGATAGCATTGACATTGCTATTAAACAGTTGTGCTTTTGCTTGCCGTAACTGACCAGGCAGGTCCGAAAAAAATTGCTCAACGTCAAGGTCAGATGAAGATGCCATGATAATTTTTCCTTAGGCCAATTTCATGTCCTCCATGACCAATGTTTTGTCCATGAATGTCTTTTGGCGCCGAAATTCTGCTGTGCTGCTGCGCATATCTAGTGCGCAAAGACCTGATGAAATCAGACCTTATAAATATTGCCAAAATCAGACCTTATAAATACAACCAAAATCAGACCTTATAAATATAACCAAAATCAGACCTTATAAATACAACCAAAATCAGACCTTATAAATACAACCAAAATCAGACCTTATAAATACAGTCAAAATCAGACCTTATAAATACAGCCAAAATCAGACCTTATAAATACAGACGAAATCAGACCCTATAAAACCTGCACAAATCAGACTTTATGAAAAGTATGAAAATAATGAAGAAAACACGACTTAAAAAACCAGTTCTTCTGAGAAAACAGGCCTTATAAAACGCAAAATTCAAAAGACAACACATATCTAAAAATCACACTTTTGTCCACTATGGCGGGGCATAGACAAGGCCAGAATGGGTGAATTTGTCGGAGTTCTCGATGATATACTCCGGAGGGCGAAAGCATCGCAAGTGCTTCTGAATGCATCGAAAGATTCGACAGAGATGACAACTAGCAAACCAATGGACGAAGTTCGAATTTTGAAGAGTTACGCCATTATCCAAAGTGTTCTGATTCAGAAACCGAAAGTTCCACTCAACGAAGTAAAGTATGCGGCGTTCGACGAAGGTCATACAAATTACAAGAAAGAACGTTTGCGAAGAGAATTTGTGAATCTTAACTTTCGACAGGGAGTTCAGTCTAGAGTTGAAGTCCAAGATGATGTTTTAAGGAAATTAGCAAATCGTGCTCGAAGAAAACCAATTGTGATCGTAAATTATGCAAGACAGTTTGAATCTTTTTGCAGCAAATTAAATAAATGCAAGAAAATTAAATCAACTGGATATCATTTTAAAGATGAAATCACAATCAAGGGTTAAACTGTCGTCTGTTATATGTAGCATAGAAAACGTTTAGATAGAAATACGAAATGTATGAATATTATGCAAGCTACGCAAAGTAATCATCTTTGCATCGAACACTTGCTAATTTTGATTTTACTTCGGGCTTCTATGGTGGCTTAGGTCTGTATTATTTTATTTTATTTTATTTAAACATATTTTTATTTTAAACATATTTACCCTGGGATACAATTCAGTTAAATAATTAAGCAACTGCTTTCCAATTGTCCCAGCAAAAGAAAAGAAAAAAGAATAGCTAATAAACCTAAACATTCAAAGATATAAACCTATGTGCAATGATTTCTTATAAAACTAAACGTGTCAAAGAAAAATAAAGATAAAGATGCAGATCAGCTTTCCTTGAATATTCTCAATTCAACGTTTTTAGTTTCGTTTTGAATGACTGAATCGAAGGGGCTAATTTCATTTCCGAGTCGAGTTTATTC
The DNA here is from genome assembly GCA_004194415.1 of Aurelia aurita. Lineage (NCBI taxonomy): Eukaryota > Metazoa > Cnidaria > Scyphozoa > Semaeostomeae > Ulmaridae > Aurelia > Aurelia aurita. The sequence continues at coordinate 1,051,827 of REGM01000012.1, read as the reverse complement.
CATGCGTTGGCTCCACGAAACGAAAATGATTTTTGGCCATAAGCTGTTTTCATTTTTGGTACAGCAAGATTGCATTTGGTATTCCGTAAAACCCTGGCGTGAACATCAGACAATCTGTCGAAAATATTACCTAGGTTTTCAGGTGCAAGGTCGTTTAAGGATTTATATACCATTGTACATGTTTCTCGATTAATCAGTTTATCAATTGACGGCCAGCCAAGCCGCTGCAATAGAGGAGCAGCTGAAGTGTCAAAAGGGCTACTTGTAACAATTCTAGCAGCTCTGTTCTGTAATTTCTGCAAGGTTTTCAATTTAGTTGCCCCGCAACATCCCCAAACAGAGCAACAATAACTGAAATGAGGTTGAACAATACTAAGATACATATTCCTTAATGTATCCTCTTGCACGTAGTGTTTA